>JAJONZ010009878.1:0-17797 GCA_029582445.1 Solanum paucissectum
ATTTTTTTTTTTTTTTTTTTTTTTTTTTACGAAAATAATAATATTTTTATCTAAAACATAAAGTGATAGCTTTTTGAAATTTTGGGAAGTGTAAAAGCTACTTTTTAGAAAGTTGAAAAAGTGGGGTCCGGCGCGTGTTGAACAAAGCTTTCAACCTATTTGGTTTATATTGCCACGTAAGCCGAAAAGTGGTAAAAAATTAATTAAAAAATAAGTTCGGGGGGGTAATAGGACCTTAGTAAAGATTAGGTGTGTCTCAGGGATTTCAGGCATAGGCTGGGGGGTACTTATGCCTTTTTCCTAAATTAAAATTTAAAAGTTATTTTTGACTCTTCATTATCCACATTTGGTACATAAATAACTTCCTCAAGCATTTACTACACAAAACTAATAGGCGTATTTAGTCCATTTTCTGATATCATTTGTTGAATTTAAGTTCATATTTTATTAGTTAGTAATGCAGTAATTAGAAGGGTATGTTCACTCTTTTTTGATTAAAAATTATATGAGTAGAAAAATGATGAGATAGAAAATTTACTATCCCAAAGAATTTGAACCATTGTGTCTAGATGCATGAATTTAAATAAAATTATTATTTAATATTAAATTAATTATATATTAATATTTAATTTAGTTTAGGGATAAAATAAGGGCAGAATGGTAATTCAACTTTTAAGTTAGGAGCTTCCCACTTATAATAATACTAGTTTTTCGACACGTGTGTTGCACGTGATTACCAACTCAGAAAATATAAGTTATAGTAAATAGTATTGCTTATTTAAGTGAAGATTTGAATAATAATTTTTGCACAAAATAATACTGCAGATTCTTTTGTGAATGTTCAATGTGGATCGTCATATATATACGTCTTATTCACACGAATCTATGAAGATGGTCAATAAATAAAAAATTAGTTAAATGCAATAATGCATATATTTATTTCTATTTGATGAGGTTCAATCATGTAATTAGTCGTATCTCAGTAATATTACCTTATAGACGATATTTGTTGTGTATTTTTCTTGTCATCTAACCAGATGTGTTTTGCACGTGTATTCCACGTTAATTAAATTGTTTAGATGTCAAATGAACATGTGAAGAGAACAACTACATTTTATTTTATTTGAAATAATCTTTGTGTATTAATTTTTATTTTATAAGTTATAACATAATAAATGGCGTTCTTGTTGTTACCTCTCATATTTGACTTCTCGATTGACTGTATACATAAATCAAAGATAGTTATTTGATTGTTCATAGTTAACTGAAAAAGGTTTCCTTTTTTTTACCCATAAAACTAAAAATTAAAATTAAAGAATATATTCTATTTGTATATATATAATCACATGTTTATCTTACACCCAACAAATATGTAGTTCATATACTTGTAAACGATTTTCAATTTATTCAATCAAGCATGATTCATCCCAGGAAAAATAACAACATCGTGTTATCACATATATAGGGGCAGTGTAATAATATGAAAAATTATTGGTAAAAAATTAATACAAAAAAAAGAAGATGAAAGATAGAAATAATTAATGTAATAAATATGAGAATTCATAATATTATAACTAAAGAATGTTAAAGAGTGTGAATAACGTTTGTAATAATTAGTAACAACTAAGAGAATTTATAATGTTATAATTAAAGGATTAATGTGCAATATCCCGATGTATTTCTAATAAATTTATACTTGCATAAATAAATAGGACTTTTAATTAAAGTAACTATTTTTTCTTATAGTTATTAGATTTTAATTTAGTGTAGGGACAAAATGAAAATAATTATTCCATATTACTGAATATAAAATTTATTTTGTAATTGATAAATTTTTAAATGATTCATATATATTCACATATTTTCACCCTTGAGAAGTTTAATAATTTTGAAAAAAGATGTTTAGAAGCATATATTTACATCACAAGAGAAATTGTTAACAAAAACAAATGAATTTAGACTACATCATGTTAACTTCATATATTGGAACATTACATACTAATGTATATATTAAGCAAAAAAATAATTAGTATATCATTAAAATTACTTTCCTCAAGTACTCGAGGTTATGGAATGTACCCTCTTAGGATAGAACAATTTACTTCATCAGAATAGTGGTACCTCATATTCCGCTAAACTTCGAACTCACTCCACGATAATAAATCATACTAAATTTTTTATGATGCAAGAAGAAGAGTAGGAGATTAAAAAAAATTATGGTTGAAAAAGGAGAGGAAGCCCCTCTATTTATAGTCAACAAGGAGTAGTATGAACAAGTGTTTTTGTGTCTTATCTGAAAAGTCATGACCTTTCCGAGAAGTCACAACCCTTTGGAAAAGTCACAACATATTGAAAAAGTCACAACTCACCGAAAAATTACAACCCTTTGAAAAAAGTCACAACTTATCTGAAAAATCACAACTCATCGAAAAAGTGATCTTTCTTAGAAGTCACAACCCTTAGGAAAAGTTACAACTTATTGAAAAAGTCACAACTCATCAAAAAATCACAACCCTTTGAAAAAAGTCACAACTTATCAAAAGAGTCACAACTCATCGAAAAAGTCATAACTTAAGTTAGGGATATATGATTCATCATCAATCATACTAATTTTTCTTACTTCCTTACCTTTATTTACTCTCATTTGTATCATTTCCTTAAGCAATTCTTTTACTCTTTTTTTTTTACTTTTTTAATTTATTTAATATAAGAAATTAGTTATTCTAACTTTGGTAAGAATTGCATATATATTTTTTATGAAATTTTCTTTATATTTTATAAAATTTAGATTATTTTTTCTGCTAAAGATTCATATCTATACATAATAAAAGCAAATGAAAATTTGAAAAGGATGACACCCTTCTTACTTCAAATATTTATTTATTGTTTGTCAAATATTTTTTTTACATTTTCTCTCATATTTTCTTAAAATAATTGCTAAAAATTGAATCTGGAAGTTTGTTTATTTATTTTTCTAATTTTATTTTTTTTTCCTAATTTTTAAAAGACCATATTTAAATTCTTTAATCATTGATGCAATTATTTTTTTAATTTTTTTTTTAATCTCATCATTAATGTTATTCATATCATTTCCTTAAATCACTTATTTCCTTTCTTTGTTCTTTGTAACTTTTATTTATTTATTTCAAATTAAATTATTATAACTTTATAAGAATTGCATTTTTTTACATAAATAAAATTTGATTTGCCATTAATTTCTAATTCCCTTTTTTTTCCTTAGAAACATTTTTTCCCCTTATCTATCTTTAATTAAAGTTTGTTTTGTTTTCTTTTTTATATCTTTAATTGAAGTTTGTTTTTAAATTTTATATTTATTTTGTAATTTTTAAAGACTGAAAATTTCGTATTCAAGTTTTAAAGCACGTGTCCAGAAAGTAGTTATAGAAAAGGAAGGATGAGTGATAAAATAGAATCATTAAATAATAAGTAAAGACAAAATGAGAAAAAGAAAAAAAAAATGTGATTACAATCACACCAAATCGACCATTACATAAAATGAGACGTTTCATCATTTTAATTATTTCTCAAGATGAAAAGTAATGACACAGATTTACCGTACATTTCTAAGAATTTGGGAAAACATCAACGACTGCTAACTTATATTTGAGTGTGGTGGGGGGCCAGGTAGAGAAGACTTTGACTGTTGACACTCTTTTACATCTAAACCCAAAAACACTCTTTTCCAATGAATTTGATGATTAAATAGGTCTTCTAACATCACTGCTTTGCATTATCCATTCTTCTTCTTCTTGTCATAGTTATGGACACAAGTTACATTCTCCTCTTTGCTCAGCTTTCACTTTTCATTCTGCTTCAAAACCATACTTCACTTGCTAATATTAGCACCGATGAAGATTCTCTTCTTGCACTTAAATCACATATTTCTTCTCATCCTAACAATATCTTAGCAAGCAACTGGTCTTCTTCCGTCCCGGTTTGCAGCTGGATTGGAGTCACTTGCAGCTCCCGCCACAATCGAGTCACTGCTTTAGACATTTCTAGCATGCAACTTCATGGTACCAGTCCTCCACACCTTGGAAACCTCTCATTTCTTGTTTCCCTCAACATCAGTAACAACGCTTTTCAGGGAGATTTGCCACTAGAGTTGGCTCATTTGCAGAGGTTGAAATTGATTAGTGTCACAAGCAATAACTTCACTGGAGCCATTCCATCATTTTTAAGTTTGTTACCAAACCTACGCTTTGTGTACCTCTCAAGCAACCAATTATCGGGGGAAATTCCATCTTCGCTTTCCAATCTGACAAAACTGCAAGTGTTGAGAATGCATAATAATTTTCTACAAGGAGAGATCCCTCGGGAAATCAGTGATCTTCGTTTCATGGCTATTTTAGACCTGGAATATAATCAGCTTAGCGGCTCTATACCACCGTTAATCTTCAACCTTACGACAATGCAAGTCATTGCTCTTACCAATAACAATCTTACTGGGAAGCTTCCAACAACAATATGTGACCATCTAAGGCTTTACCTCTCAAAGAACTCCTTAGATGGAGTTATTCCACCAAACCTTGAGAAATGCCGAAAACTTCAAATATTGTCATTGTCATTCAATGAGTTTATTGGAATTGTACCAAGAGAGCTGGCCAACTTAACAGCTCTTACAGAATTATATCTCGGAGCTCTGCATTTGGAAGGTAGTATGATATTTCATTACAGGAAAAATGAAAATTTTCTTCCTTTTCTCTCTTCCGCTAAACTGGTAACTCATATACTTCCTGAAATTGACAGGAGAGATCCCTCGAGAAATCAGTGATCTTCGTTACTTGACTATCCTAGATCTGACATTTAATCAACTTAGTGGCTCTATACCACCATCAATCTTCAACATTACCACAATGCAAATCATTGCTCTTACCAACAACAATCTTACAGGAATGCTTCCAACAACTATATGTGACCATCTTCCAAACTTGAAAGGGCTTTACCTCTCAAAGAACTCCTTAGCTGGAGTTATTCCACCAAACCTCGAGAAATGCCAAAAACTTCAAAAATTGTCATTGTCTTACAATGAGTTTACTGGAATTGTACCAAGAGAGCTGGCCAACTTAACAGCTCTTACAGAATTATATCTCGGAGCTCTGCATTTGGAAGGTAGTATGATATTTCCTTACAAGAAAAATGAAAATTTTCTTCCTTTCGGAGCTCTGCATATGGTAACTCATATATTCCTCAAAATTGACAGGAGAGATACCAATGGAGCTAGGTAATCTTAAGAAACTTCAGGTGTTGAGATTAAATGGGAATGAGTTTACAGGTTCTATCCCCGAAAGCATTTTCAACATGTCAGCACTGCAGACGATACATTTTGGACTAAACAAGTTTTCAGGTACTCTTCCTTCAAATTTAGGTCGTAGAATGCCCAACCTAGAAGTATTTATTTGTGTAGGAAATAATCTGAGTGGTTTTATCTCTGATTCAATCTCTAATTCTTCAAGACTCAGAATGTTTGAACTCTCATTCAACAGTTTCACAGGTCCAATTCCTAAATCACTTGGTAACTTAGAATACCTTGAGGTTCTGAACTTAGAGATGAATAATTTTATCAGTGATTCATCATTGAGCTTCCTTACATCATTAACAAACTGTAGGAAACTAAGATCACTCTGGTTTAATGAGAATGCATTGGATGGGGCTTTATTAGCGTCTGTTGGTAATTTCTCAAACTCTCTGCAAAATTTTCAAGGAAATGGATGTAAGCTAAAGGGTGTCATTCCTCGAGAAATTGGTAATCTTACTGGAGTGCTACATATGAGTCTGTATAACAATAAGTTGACTGGACATATTCCAAATACTGTCCAAGACATGTTCAACCTCCAAGAATTTTATCTACATAGCAACGAGATTAAAGGTACCATACCAAATGTTATATGCAGTTTAAAGAATCTTGGTGCATTAGACTTGTCAGGAAATCATTTTTCTAGTTTAGTGCCCTCATGCTTAGGGAATGTTACGAGTTTGAGGTATCTTAATCTAGCTTACAACAGGCTGAATTCAAGATTACCTGCAAGCTTAGGGGACCTTCGTGATCTCATAGAATTCAATGTTTCATCCAATTCATTAAGTGGTCATATTCCTCTGGAGTTGGGAAATTTAAAGGCAGCGACACTAACTGATTTGTCAAAAAATGATTTTTCTGGTAAAATTCCTAGCACTTTAGGAGGTCTAGCTGAATTGATTAATCTTCCTCTAGCACATAATAGATTAGAGGGGCCTATTCCAGATTCATTTGGCAAATTGTTGGCATTGGAATTCTTGGATTTGTCCTATAACAATCTTAGTGGTGAAATTCCAGAGTCATTAGAAGCTCTTGTGTATCTCAAATACATGAATTTCTCATTCAATAAACTCAGTGGAGAAATTCCCATTGGCGGTCCTTTTGCAAATGTCACTAGTCAATCCTTCTTGTCCAATGATGCACTATGTGGTGACTATCGGTTTAACGTAAAACCATGTCGAACCAAATCTACAAAGAAGTCAAGAAGAAAAAGAGTGTTTATGGGTTTATATACGCTGTTAGGGATTGTGTCACTCCTTGTGTTGGTAGTTGGATATGTGGTGTTAAGATTGAGAAAGACAAAGAAGAATGCAAGTCAAGCAGATGCGTCTCTGGTAAAAGAACATGAAAGAATTTCCTATTATGAACTTGAACATGCAACAGAAGGATTCGACGAAAGCAACTTGCTTGGCACAGGGAGTTTTAGTATGGTCTACAAAGGGATACTTAAGGATGGTACTCTTTTGGCAGCAAAGGTATTCAATGTGCAATTGGAGGGTGCATTTAAAAGTTTTGACACGGAATGTGAGATACTACGGACCCTTCGCCACAGAAATTTGACCAAAGTTATTACAAGCTGTGCCAACCTTGATTTCAAGGCCCTGGTGTTGGAATACATGCCCAATGGGACACTTGGTAAATGGTTATACTCCCACAACTTGTTCTTGAACTTATTACAGAGATTGGATATAATGATAGATGTTGCATCTGCAATAGACTATCTCCACAATGGCTATACAACGCCTGTGGTTCATTGTGACTTGAAGCCAAGTAATGTCTTGCTAGATCAGGAAATGGTTGGTCATGTCAGTGATTTTGGCATTGCGAAATTGCTAGGTGAAGGGGAGGCATCTGTTCAAACAAGGACTATTGCAACCATTGGATATATTGCTCCAGGTATATTAGATTAGAACATTTTATAGTTAAACAGTTCTTTCGCCTAGAAATGGATTGATACTCTCAGTTTTGGCATATTCTATTTTAACTAGGAAGCTTTTATGATCATTTTTTACCATGATTGTAGAGTATGGACAAGATGGAATAGTATCCACGAGATGTGATGTTTATAGCTTTGGCATCCTGATAATGGAGACGTTCACAAGAAAAAGACCAAGTGATGACACATTTACCGGTGAATGGAGCATACAGCGTTGGGTTAGTGATTGCTTTCCGGGTGAAATTCATAAGGTGGTGGATTCTAATTTGGTACAGCCAGGAGATGAACAAATTGACGCAAAGATGCAATGTTTGTTATCTATCGTGAAATTAGCTTTGAACTGCACTTTAGTGACACCTGATGCAAGAATTAGCATGAAAGATGCTCTTTCAACATTGAAAAAGATTAGGCTGCAGCTTGTCAATAGTCGGCACTAGGTGGAATCAGACCGTCTACTCTTGTGTGTCATTTGATTACTTAAGTGTGTTTAATCAAGGTTGTAGGAAGCAACTAGTTTCTTGATGTATGTAGTTTTGATGATGTATGGAAGTCGAAAATGAGAAGTAAATGATTGATGTGTTGCCAATGACTACAGATATTTCTACCAAACTTTGAATGTGCTACTTCAATTCTTTATTCTCCAAAATCATGTTAATCAAGCCAAAGACAGCGGTTGACCTGCATCCTATACTTGCATTTGCATTGGACTACTGGTGAGTATACAAGGAGTTGGAAAAAAAAATGATACATAATTCTATCACTAGTAAAATTTGGGGACCAAAACCATTGCTTCGCGGACTTCACCTTTGAGCCAGCTCCGTGTGGAATTTGAAGATTTCCGTATAAAGAAAGTCAGGGTATTGAGTCCGGAGTTTCCCCATAGGAAGGATCGAAGAAATGTTGAAGAGGTTTTAAATTAAAACTTTCATCAAGATTAATGAATTTGTGTTCAACCTATCTTCTAAATTTATGTGTAACAAAGATTGCTAATTTGTACTATGTAAATACGTCAACATCTCTATCCACCCAAAAAAAAAAAAAAGATGCCTTGTTGAAACAACCTCTTACATTGAACTTAAATATATATGTCAAGACTAAACTGTTTCCAGTTTCTTTACATTAAGTGTTTTCATTTTCCTTTCTTTGTTCTTTGTACTTTTTATTTATTTATTTCAAAATTTAATTATTCAAACTTTATAAGAATTGCATTTTTTAACAATAATAAAATTTGATTTGCCATTTATTTCTAATTCCCCCCCCCGCCCCCCTTTTTTTTTTTCCTTAGAAACGTTTTTTCCCGTTATCTATCTTTAATTAAAGTTTGTTTTATTTTCTTTTATATATCTTTACTTGAAGTTTGTTTTCTTTTCTTTAATATATTTAATTAAAGTTTATATTCTTAGACTAAAAAGTTAATTGTTATAACTTTATAAGAATTGCATTTTTTTTTATATAAATAGAATTTGATTTGTCATTTATTTCTAATTCTATTTTTTTTTGTTTTCTTTTTCTTAAAAATATTTTTTTTCCTTATCTATCTTTAATTAAAATTTGTTTTATTTTCTTTTATATATCTTTAATTCTTTAACTGAAGTTTGTTTTATATAATTTAAATAATATATCTTCAATTAAAGTTTATGTTCTTAGAATAATATATATATATATATTTTTTTTATTTTTTTTATTTTTGTTTTTAAATTTTATATTTTTTTTTTAATTTTTTAAGACTGAAAATTTAGCATTCAAGTTTTAAAGCACATGTCCAGAAAGTAGTTATAGAAACGGAAGGATGAGTGATAAAATAGAATCATTAAATAATACTAAGTAAAGACAAAATGAGAAAAGTATGAAAAATGAGATTACAATCACACCAAATCGGCCGAGACTTTTCGTGATTTTAATTATATTTCTCAAGATGAAAAGTAATGATACAGACTTACTGTACATTTCTAAGAGATATTTGAAGAAAATTTGGGAAAACATCAATCACTGTTAGCTTATATTTTGAGTGTTTGTGGATGGTAAGGTAGAGAAGACTTTGACTGTTGACACTCTTTTAAGTCTTAACCCAAAAACACTCTTAACCAATGAATTTGATATGATTAAATAGGTCTTCTAACATCATTGCTTTGCATTATCAATTCTTCTTGTCATAGTTATGGACACAAGTTACATTCTCCTCTTTGCTCAGCTTTCACTCTTCATTCTGCTTCATAACCAAATTTCACTTGCTAATATTAGCACTGATGAAGCTGCTCTTCTTGCACTTAAATCACACATTTCTTCTCATTCTAACAATATCTTAGCAACACTTTTCATGGAGATTTTCCACAAGAGTTGGCTCATTTGCAGAGGTTGAAATTCATTGATGTTAGAAGCAATAACTTCACCGGAGCCATTCCAACATTTTTAAGTTTGTTACCCAAACTTACGCTTTGTGTACCTATCAAATAACCAATTTTCGGGTAAAATTCCATCCTCCCTTTCCAATCTAACAAATTTGGAAGTGTTAGTCTTGGAGAGAAATTTTCTTGAAGGAGAGATCCCTCGGGAAATTGGTGATCTTCGTTACCTGACTGTCCTAGACCTGCAAATTAATCAGCTTATTGGTGCAATACCACCATCAATCTTCAACATTACGACGATGCAAGTAATTGCTCTTAGCGACAACAATATTGAACTTAAATATATATGTCAAGACTAAACTGTTTCCAGTTTCTTTACATTAAGTGGTTTCATTTTCCATCCCCAATTAAGCCCCCACAGAAGAAAATTAGACAGACCTGGTCACATTACAACTATTGGTACTCAAAATTGACTCATAACTCCAAAAACTAACAAAAAATGCAAATATATTGTCTCACTAGTTATAAACTATGAAACTTTTGAGAATCTGAATAGCTTAGTAGGTTGGCTGTCTGAAGTCCCACCTTGTTGGTGAGGGTTCGATTCCCCACATTGTAATCTCCTCCCCCACAAAAAAAAAAAAAAACTATGGAAACTTTCTTCGTATAGATAATTAGAAATTGTTTGATTTAGTTAATAATTAATCATGAGATTTCTATAAGAAGGATACTTAATTTCATCACTTCATTACATGTTGACTGAGTACTCTCCCAAGAAAGCAAACACACATTACACATTACACATTCAATATCTTCACCCTCAGTGATGCAAACTGGATTGAAATCACTTGTGGCTCTTATAAAAAGAACTAGTTCCGGGCACGTGCGTTGCACGTGTGCCTCATGCTAAGTTGCATGAAGTTGTTGTAACGATGTGTGTGTATATATATATATATATATATATTCATCACATCTTCCACACAATAAAAAATACAACCATATTGAAATAGGCATCCTAATTATCCATTGGGGATGTTGACCTCTATGATATTAAAGACGAAGAAACCACAAATATTGTGAAAGAAAAATAACTATATGTTAAATGTGTGTACATTTTGATTTAGTAATTTACTGATAGAATAAAAATAGATAAACAAAAAAATAGTTACAAATTATAATAATTGATTAAGAAAAATATATAAAGAACTTTCACATATATAAGAAATATTAGGCAAGATAGAATGCATACTCATATTGCAGCTATCTCAAATTTTCTTTTCAAGAAAATCAACAAAGCCTTTCTTTTATAATGGAAGATTTATGTACTTTTTTCTTGTAAAGATGGGTCTTAACTTAAGTATGAGAAAAATAATTAATTAAATTGGAGAATTGTAACTTAAACTTCATGTTAGAATTAAAATGAATTAAATGAAAGAAAGTGAATGACGGAAAACAAAGTCTCAAACACTTTACATCTTTCACCAGTAGCTAGAGGCCTTAGTAGATGAATATGGTCAGTATATTGAATTAAGTGTATTTAATTATTAAGTAACCCTTCAAATTCTTCAGATTTTATATTTTGAAAGAGTGTTATACTCAATACAAATTTATAGGATTATTTTAGTAATCCAGCCTTTAACTTTGTTGCTTCCCACTTTTAGTAGAACTAATAAAATAGTAAATCAGAAAAAAGTATACTTTAAAAGCAATACAACTTACACTGTGGTCACCAAAACAAGAATAATTATCAACCATTGCAAAGACTTAAATCGTAAAATTTGAAGTCTTAATTGTGTTCAATAATTTTTTATTTGTAGTTATTTATTTATTGAATAGGAATTAACTCGGAAAAGAAAATAGTGATTTTTTAATGATAAACAAAGAACACCTCTAAAGAAATCAACAAAAATATTATAAAATGAAGCTAAAAGTAATAATGTGAAAGAAGAAAGTAGAAAAAAATGTAGAGAGATAAGAGATGACAACTTTCTTTATTCTCTTCCAATAATTATTCAAAATCTCTTCCGGTGTGTACAATGTAATGTACAATGCCATCCTTTATAGGATATAATTGAGGGACTCAAAGGATTGTCATGAATATGTCATTAACCCATTTCATGGATGAAAGGTGAAAGTAGCAAACATAATATTAATGAACATCAACAAATGTATAACATCTTCTTTACTACTATAATAACACAAAAATAAAAAATTCCACTTGAACACATAGAAAAGAAATCTAAGCAGATCTTAGTTAATCTACAATAAAATTATCAATCAAATATTAAGATATAAGGAGTGAGGAGAATTAGCTATCATCAAAACTAAGACAATATATATCATGGCACAATTTACAGATTGAAAAATCAGTGAAGCACACAATGATATTTATAGCCAAGATACATAGAAACTCAAAAGTCAAGTTAGAAAAAGATCATTAAAATATCATTAAATTTCTTTATAAGTGCTATGAAGAAGTGAAAGGACACTTTATATTTTACTCTTAAAAAATAGTTAAATTTCCAAAACTATTAAATCCAAATTTGTAGTTATTGTTCAAAGTTGAAGCGTATGACTATGTTATACAATATATGTACTAATACACATATAAGAATATGAAGAATCAATTCTGAAATTTTTAAGACGCTGCATATATAAATGACTTCTAATAACTTCTTTAAATTAGTAATTGATATGTGGAGAAGCATATAATTATGGTTGATTCATTGTATTGTACTCAATATGATACTTAGCATTTATTTAAACGTATATTTACATTTTCTTGCACAAATTATTAAAGGAGAATTTTCTTTATTGCAGGATAAAAATATTTAATTAATTATATTAGTTGAATTTAATTAAATATTTTATAACATTTTCATTTAGTGTAGGAGTAAAATGGTAATTCAACTTTTCACTTTGGAGCTTCCCACTTATAATAATATATGATGATATATGATATTATATATGATGATGTATGATATATGATATGATACATAAATTGTCTTTTAGAGTCTGGGATCTAGTTGACTTTCTTAAGGAACGTAAAGCTATTGGGAATAAATGGATTCTCAAAGTTAGCTATTGTTGCACGTTTAGATCTAGAATTACACCAAATGAATGTGAAGACCGCTTTTCTCGAGAAAGAAATAAACGAAGAAATCTACTTGGAACAACTAGTAGGTTTCATTGTCAAAGGGTAAGAAAAGAAAGTTTGTAAATTGAAAAGATCAATGTATGGCCTAAAACAATCTTCAAAGCAGTGGTCCCTAAAATTTCATAAGGAGGTAATGTCATTTGATTTTGCCATGATTGATAAAGACCATTGCATTTATGTGAGAAAGTCCAAGGGAAAATTTGTAATTCTTTCTCTTTAGGTAGATGAATTTTATTAGCTAAAAATAATTTGAAGTATGTGAAAATTGTCAATTCATGACTTTCAAAATCGTTTGATATGAAAGATATGGGTGAAGCAGACTATATATTGGGTGTTAAGATTCAAATAAATTTTTGAGTTTATCTCAAGAAACTTACATAAAGAAAATATTGGGCTCTTTCGAATGAATAGTTGCAAATCCATGGATACTCTTGTAGCAAGGGGTGAAACTTTAAGCCTTGAAATGCGTCCAAAGACTGAAAAAGAAAAAGAAGACATGTCCCGAGTTTCATATTCTAGCGCTGTCGAGAGTTTGATGTATGCTATGATTTGTACTCGCCCAGACACTTGTTATGCCGTAAGTTTGGTTAGGAGGTATCAATTCAATCCTGGAAGAGATCATTGTAAATCAGTAAAGAGAATATTTTGATACCTGAAGGGAACATCAGATCATTCACTATGTTATAGTGGATATTATTTATTCATAAGAGGTTATACAGATGCTGATTGGG
Organism: Solanum paucissectum; assembly: GCA_029582445.1. Lineage (NCBI taxonomy): Eukaryota > Viridiplantae > Streptophyta > Magnoliopsida > Solanales > Solanaceae > Solanum > Solanum paucissectum. Next base: position 13,487 of record JAJONZ010009878.1, read on the forward strand.
TTGGTGATCGGAATGATAGAAAATCAACACCTAGTTATGCTTTCTTACTTAATGGTGGTGCTATTTCATGAAAAAGTAAGAAACAAACTTACACAAACTTTATCAATTATGGAATCTGAATTTGTGGCTTGTGCGTCTGCAGTACAAGAAGTTGTTTGGTTAAAGAGATTCTTTGAGCATTTGAATATTGCAAAAAATTCTAAGGGTCTCATGATTCTATATTGTGGCAGTCAGGCGGCTATCGCATACACGAAGGATCCTAAGTGTCACAACAAGACCAAACACATTGACATCAGTATAACTTTGTGAGAGACATAGTAGCAAGTGGATAAATAAATTTGCAATACATTCCTACTCGTGAAATGATAGTTGATCCTTTTACAAATGCAATATCTAGAGACTTATTTGAGAAACATGTTAAGGCTCTAGGTTTGCGTAGGATATGATAATATTTATGTATTGTAAAATAACTTGATAGTTATAATATTCTCATCAATATATGACTATTTTGAATTTATATTCATATCTCATATGCATGTGATATTGATTTTAGAAATAAAGTGTGTCAAACAAGTCACGAGATTGGCTATCTCACATGAGCAATCGCCTCTTACGTCGAGGAACGTGAAGAGAGGTGTTTCACTACCATGTTGTGACTTATTTTATTAGCCAGACAAGAGTCTCTCTAAGAAGATGAATTTGAGGATCATTGAAAAGAAAAGCTCGGGCTAGACATCTAGAGGTTTCAAGATTAAGATTTGTACGATGTTGGAATGATTAAAAGAATGACACAAAAGCACCAATATAAGGTGAGAACATTGTAGCACGTGTTTCATACCACGTGTGTCAAGATATCACTTGGTTAATGGAAGAATGATTCCCTGTTTCTTTATTGTGTGAGACCCCGAAAAGTAAAATTAACTTTTCATTGGAATACCCTTTGACCTTTTACTGTTTCTTGAAGTTTCGATCGGTGTTGGTACTTTAGCATTTTACTAATAGTCATGAGTGATTTGGTAAAGCAGTGCATGTCTAGAAAAGCAGTTGATATGGAACAGATAGATTCGAGTAGAAAAGTGAACAATTTAACTTATATACACAAGCCGACTATTACACTCGAGTGTAATTGTGTATATAAAGTTAAATATGAACACGATTGTGATTACAGAAGCCAATCTTCTCTTCTTTGACTTTGTCCTTTTGTAAAGGTTGATTTTTGCCTTGATCGACTTCTACAAGGAAAGGAATACATTTTCCGAAAAACTAATCCTTTTCCTTATAAAACTTGTTTGCATTCTTCCTTTTCGGCATAGGAGTTATTTTTCGTAGTTGACTCCTACAAGGAAAGTATTTTACTCTTTTAAAAAGTTTTCCTTTCCCTATAAGGAGTCTTCTGCACTTCTTTTCCTTATTTAGGAGCTTTCCTTTTCCTATAAGGAGTCTTATGCACTTCTTTTTCTTATTTAGGAATCTTTTGATTTAATAAGAATTCTTAGTTCCCGCGTTGATTCTGCTACTGAATTGTGAAGCAGGTTCACTTTGTCCGGTTTCTCAGTTTATTTATTTCTATTTTCACTCCTTTATTTTCTGCACTTTATTACGAGTCTTCTTTGCCGCAATCTCCCATATTTGTAAAGGTTGTTCGCATTCACGTCTGGAGACCTAGTTCACCTGATAGAGTACATATAAGACAACAAGTAGTAAACCAGGTTCACTTTATCAATCATCAAAACTACTTATATGTTCTCCTACTTCCCAAAAAATTCTTTCATAATTAATCTTAGCACATGGTTTCTATTACATTCAGTAAATGCTAATCCACTCCAGAAGTTGACTGACTTTCAGCAATCAAAGTTTTTTAAGTCAAAGAAATGGCAAAGAATTCAACATTCTCAACTCCAAAAGACACTCCACAAGTTGACTGATTTCTCACTAATACAACTTGTACTCTTAACCAAATAATACTCCAATAGTGTAGTAAATACATCTTCTAAAATCATTGTTTTGCATTATCAATTCTTATTTTAGTCACAGTTATGGGCAGAATTTGCAATCTCCTCTTTGCTCTTGCAATTTTTATTCTACTACTGCATCACCATACATCACTTGCTACTGTTATTAATATTAACACTGATAAAGCTTCTCTTCTTGCATTGAAATCTCACATTTCTTCTGATCCTAACAACATCTTAGCAAGCAACTGGTCTTCTTCCATCCCAGTTTGCAGCTGGATTGGAGTTACTTGTAGCTCCCGTCACCATCGTGTCACTGCTTTAGACATTTCTAGCATGCAACTTCATGGTACCATTCCTCCACACATTGGAAACCTTTCATTTCTCGTCTCCCTCGACATCAGTGACAACACTTTCCATGGGGGTTTACCGGAAGAGTTTGCTTATTTACGAAGGTTGAAAGTCATTAATGTCGCAAGCAATAACTTCACTGGAGCCATTCCATCATTTTTAAGTGTTACCGAACCTACGCTTTTTGTACCTCTGGAGCAACCAATTTTCAGGGAAAATTCCATCTTCCCTTTCCAATCTAACAAAGCTGGAAGTGTTGAGCTTGTGGAATAATTTTCTCGAAGGAGGGATCCCTCGAAAAATCAGTGATCTTCGCTACCTGACTTTTTTAGACCTTCAAGATAATCAGCTTACTGGCTCTATACCAACATCAATCTTCAACATTATGACGATGCAAAATATTGGTCTTAGTAATAACAATCTTACTGGTAAGCTTCCAACAACTATATGTGATCATCTTCCACACTTGAAAGGACTTTACATCTCAAAAAACTACCTAAGTGGCGTTATTCCACCAACCCTGGAGAAATGCAAAAAGCTTCAAGTCCTGTCATTGTCGCTGAATGAGTTTACTGGAACTGTACCAAGAGAGCTAGCCAACTTAACAGCTCTTACAAGATTATATATTGCAACTCTGCATGTGGAAGGTAGACAAATGAAATTTTCATTTTTTTCTCTCTTTCGCGAAACTAGTAACTCATATATTTTCCCTAATTGACAGGAGAGATACCAGCGGAGCTAGGTAATCTTGAGAAACTACAGAGGCTGATATTAGCCGAGAACGGGTTCACTGGTTCTGTCCCTGCAAGCATTTTTAACATGTCAGCACTGAAGATCCTAGAACTTTCACTAAACAATCTTTCAGGTACTCTACCTTCAGATTTAGGTCGCGGAATGCCCAATCTAGAAGGACTTTACTGTGCAGCAATTAATCTAAGTGGTTTTATCTCTGATTCAATCTCAAATTCTTCGAAACTCAGAGAAATTGATCTCACAGTCAACAGTTTCACAGGTCCTATTCCTGAATCACTTGGTAACTTAGAATACCTCGAGACTCTAGACTTGCAAACGAATAATTTTTTCAGTGATTCAACAATGAGCTTTCTTACATCATTGTCAAACTGTAGGAATCTTAGAGTACTCTGGATTGGTGATAATCCGTTGGATGGTGTTTTGCCTCCATCTATTGGTAATTTATCCAAATCTCTAGATTCTTTTGATGGAAATGGTTGTAAACTTAAGGGTGTCATTTGTCACTCCCCGAGCCTATACCCTGGGCGGGACCGGCACTCGAAGACCATTACTGGCCCCAAGCGAACCCTTGGCCTGACTTTCTTAACTCAGCGGAAACTTAACTCAACAAAATAACTCAATGCAATGAAAGGTCATAAAACAACCTAACTGATGCATAACATGCCAAAAGGCAACTTGTGTCTCAAAATAGAATATTTACATATATACATAGATGAGAGACTCAATACTAACTGACTGTCTATGAAGCCTCTATAACACTGAGATGGAGGTTGGGACAGACCCCGCAACATAAAAAAAAAAAAAAAAAAACTAGGAACACAAAATAACAGAGTCCTCCGGAAGGCAAGGAGGCTCACCACTGACTCTGGAGTGCTCAGCTGGATCAACGGCGTGCTGAATGCTGGTCCTGGGTACCTGCGTCTGCATCATCATAAGATGCAGGCCAACTGGCATCAGTACATTGAATGTAAGAGTATGCGAGCTGGAAAGCTAAACAACAACTTAAACTTGAAAGGAGTACAAAGGAACTCTTACCTTGGCTCTGTTCGACTCATGAATAACCGAAGAGTACAAAGGAACTCTTACCTTGGCTCTGTTCGACTCATGAATAACCGAACTCAATATAAAGCAATAAGACACATGCAATATATATAAAGCTTGTAAAACAGTGTAAACAACTTAGTTCGTTAAGGATAAAATAATAACAAACTCAACTTTACTTATATAAAAGTAATATAACTTTAGTGGGAGATTC
>JAJONZ010009879.1:0-29715 GCA_029582445.1 Solanum paucissectum
AACTCCCGATAAATTAGGAGGTAAAGTCAATCTATACGCCACTGGCCCTACGCATTCAAGAATCTCAAAGGGACCAATGTATTGCGGACTTAGCTTACCTTTATTGCCAAATCTCATCACCTCTTTCATGGGTGATACGTTAAGAAGAAAATTTTCACTGGTTTGAAACGCCATGTATCTTACCTTATGATTTGCATACTTCTTCTGTCTACTCTGGACTGCTAAAAGCTTAGCTTGAATATTCCTCACCTTATCTTGAGCATCATTCACTAAATAAATCCCCAAAGGTTTCACATCTCCAGCCTCGAACCATCCTATGGGTGATCTACATCTACTCTCATAAAGTGCCTCAAATGGTGCCATATCAATGCTGGAATGATAACTATTATTATAAAAGAATACACACATGATACCTCTTCAACGTGGACACATGAAATACCGAATGAACTCCCGATAAATTAGGAGGTAAAGTCAATCTATACGCCACTGGCCCTACGCATTCAAGAATCTCAAAGGGACCAATGTATTGCGGACTTAGCTTACCTTTATTGCCAAATCTCATCACCTCTTTCATGGGTGATACGTTAAGAAGAAAATTTTCACTGGTTTGAAACGCCATGTATCTTACCTTATGATTTGCATACTTCTTCTGTCTACTCTGGACTGCTAAAAGCTTAGCTTGAATATTCCTCACCTTATCTTGAGCATCATTCACTAAATAAATCCCCAAAGGTTTCACATCTCCAGCCTCGAACCATCCTATGGGTGATCTACATCTACTCTCATAAAGTGCCTCAAATGGTGCCATATCAATGCTGGAATGATAACTATTATTATAAAAGAATACACACATGATACCTCTTCAACGTGGACACATGAAATACCGAATGAACTCCCGATAAATTAGGAGGTAAAGTCAATCTATACGCCACTGGCCCTACGCATTCAAGAATCTCAAAGGGACCAATGTATTGCGGACTTAGCTTACATTTATTGCCAAATCTCATCACCTCTTTCATGGGTGATACATTAAGAAGAAAAATTTCACTGGTTTGAAACGCCATGTATCTTACCTTATGATCTGCATACTTCTTCTGTCTACTCTGGGCTGCTAAAAGCTTAGCTTGAATATTCCTCACCTTATCTTGAACATCCTTCACTAAATAAATCCCCAAAGGTTTCACATCTCCAGCCTTGAACCATCATATGGGTGATCTACATCTACTCCCATAAAGTGCCTCAAATGGTGCCATATCAATGCTGGAATGATAACTATTATTATAAAAGAATACACAAAAAGGTAAGAACTTATCCCAATGCCCTCCAAAATCAATCACATATGCCCTCAACATGTCTTCTAACACTTGAATAGTCCTCTCCGACTGCCCGTCCGTCTGTGGATGGAAAGTTGTACTAAAAGTGAGTTGTGTTCCCAATTCATCATGTAACTTCCTCCAAACCTTGGAGGTAAACTGAGTACCACGATCTGAGATGATAAAAAGGGGCACCCCATGCAACCTCACTATCTCTTTCACATAAACCTTAGCCAATTGCTCAACATTATAATACATTCTTACCGAAATAAAATGGGCTGACTTAGTCAATCTATCAACCACTATCCAAATAGAATCAAACTTCCCCAAAATCTTGGGAAGGCCAACCACAAAATCTATGGCTATCCTTTCCCACTTCCATTTTGGAATCGGTATTCTTTGAAGCAACCCTGGAGGCCTTTGATGTTCATACTTCACGTGGTGACAATTTTGACACTTAGCCACAAACTCCGTTATACCCTTCTTCATGCCCGGCCACCAATAAATTTGCTTCAAATCTCGGTATATCTTAGTCACACCTGGATGAATGGAATATCGCGAATCATGTGATTCTATCAACAATTTCTGAACCAAGTCATCAACTCGAGGAACACAAATTCTTCCTTTAAAATTGAGCAAACATTCCGCATCAAGAGTGGTCTCTTGTGCTTTACCGATCGCGGTCTTCTTCTTAAGTTCATTCAAATTTTCATCCTCAAATTGTTTGGCCTTGATCCTCTCAATGAATGTGGCCCGCACTTCAATGCTAGTTAACACCCCACCTCTTTCTGAAATGCCCAACTGCATGAACTTAGACTGTAAGGTCTGAACTCCTTAGCCAAGGGTCGCTTGGATACATTCAAGCAAGCTAAACTACCCATACTCACCGCTTTTAGATTCAAAGCGTTTGCTACTACACTAGCCTTGCTCGAATGGTATTGAATGGTCACATCATAATCCTTGAGTAACTCCATCCATCTTCTCTATCTCAAATTCAGATCCTCTTGAGTAAACACATGCTGCAAACTATGATGATCAGTAAATACCTCACACTTAACACCATACAAATAATGTCGCCAGATCTTAAGAGCAAACGCTACCGCTGCCAACTCCAAATCATGTGTTGGGTAATTCCTCTCATGCACCTTCAATTGGCGCGATGCTTAAGCTATAACATTCTTATCTTGCATCAACACAACACTCAAACCAGAATGTGAAGCATCACAATAGACAATAAAATATTTACCTTCAATCGGTAATGCTAGAATAGGCGCGGTGGTCAAGAGAGTCTTGAGCTTTTGGAAGCTCTCCTCACATTTTTCAGTCCATTCAAATGTTATCTCTTTTTTGGTCAAATTAGTCAAGGGAGTGGCAATAGAAGCAAAGTTCTTTAAAAATCGATGATAATAGCTAGCGAGCCCCACAAAACTCCTAACTTCTGTCACAGAGTTAGGCCGAACCCAATTCTTAACCGCCTCAATCTTTTGAGGATCTACCATTACCCCTTATTTTGAAACTATATGTCCCAAAAAGGCAACAAGATGCAATAGAAGTCAACCAAAATTCACACTTAGAAAATTTAGCATACAACCCTTGTTTCCCAAGGACACCCAAAACAATATGAAAATGGTCGGCATGCTCTTCCTCACTTTTCGAATAGACCAAAATATCATCAATAAAGACTATGACGAAAGAATCAAGAAATGGCTTGAACACCCCATTCATTAAACTCATGAAAGCTGCAAGCGCATTGGTCAAACCGAAAGACATAACCAAAAACTCATAGTGCCCATAGCGAGTCCTAAACGCCGTCTTGGGAACATCGTCAGGCCTAATTTTCAACTGATGGTAGCCAGACCTTAGATCAATCTTAGAGAAAACTGATGCACCTTGCAATTGGTCAAAAGATCATCTATTCGAGGCAAAGGATACTTGTTTCGAATAGTGACCATATTGAATTGCCGGTAATCTATACACATTCTCATACTACCATCCTTTTTCTTAACAAACAAAACTCGGGCACCCCATGTGGAAGCACTAGGACGAATAAATCCCTTATCAAGAAGCTCTTGGATTTGAGCCTTAAGCTCTCTTAATTCTGCCGGAGCCATGCGATATGGAGGGATAAAAATGGGACGAGTACCAGGTGCTAGATCAATGCAGAAGTCTATATACCTATCCGGAGGCATACCAGACAAGTCATTAGGAAATACTTCTCTAAATTTTGACACCACAGGAATAGACCCAATGGATGGAGCCTCAATCTCAACATCCCTAATATGAGCCAAATATAAGTCAAACAACCATGCCCTATGAATTTCCTTGCCCGAATAGAGGATATGATCTTAGCTTGCTTAGGCCTGTACACCCCTTCCCACTCTAATTTTTCCCTTCCCAAAATTTCTAGAGTTACAGACTTAGTATTACAATTAAGCACAACATAATAGGGGGACAACCAAGTCATGCCTAAGATTATATCAAAATCAGTCATATCCAAAATCATAAAATTAGCCCAAGTCTGAAAACCCATAAACAAAATAGTACAAGCACGATAGACAGGGGTGGCTATGACTGACTCTCCAACTAGGGTAGAAACATGGATAGGGGCATCAAGTATATCACAAATCATAGAAAATTCTAAGGTAAATTACACGAATACATATGAATAAGTAGAACCATAATCAAATAACACACTAGCCATCTGGTCACAGACAAGAATAGTACATGTGATCACCGCGTCAGACGTTTTTGCCTCATTTTTGCCCGAAAAGGCATAACATTGAGCCTTATCATCTTGACGAGCCACTTCCCTGCCTGGTTGCACGTTACCCTTGCATGCATTACCATTTCCTCTACCTCCACGACCTCGCTGATTACCTCCTCGCCCACCTTGTGGACGCCCTCTACCATTATTACCATTCCCCGCGGGTACCACTGCTCTAGACTACTGCTGCGCGGAATCTAACACACATCGGTGGGGACAATCTCTTCTCATATGCCCAGGTTCACCACAGTTGTGACATGTACGATGAAAAGATGGCCTGCTACCCGCTGAAGGTGCGACTCCATGGCTATCCTGAATCAAATAATGAGGTGGAGTTCCCGATTAATTACCTGTAGAGGCGGGCATAACGGACTGAATTGGCATGCTTGCAAGCGTTAGCCTCCTTGAACCTCTGGAATAAGAACCTTGAAAGTTGCCTAAATTCTTGGCCCTTTTTGCCAATGCTTTAGCCTGACCGTCTCGCTTCCCCCCTCCCCCCCCCCCACTTTCTTAACATAGTCCGTTACCTCATTAAAGCTCCTCCCTGCAGAGGTTATATGAACAGATAATACCTGCAACTCAGAAGTTAGTCCCCTACTAAATAAACGGATCATCTCCTCATCAGTAGTCACCAATTGAGTAGCATATTTAGACAAAGCATGGAACTTGGCCTCATAAGCAGCCACAAACATACCACCTTGCTCCAAGGCCATAAACTCATCCTTCTTACGATCCCTCAAAGTTCTAGGCACATACTTTTTCTAGAAACAGAGTATGAAATTGGGTCCAAGTAAGTGGAGTTAAAGTTGAAGATCTACATTCCATGTAAGCTCTCCACTATTGTTAGCCTCACATTGAAGTTGAAAAGTCACGAACGCAACCCCATGCTGATGGACAATTCCCAACTTATGAAGCCTCTCATAGCAATCTAAGATAAACTCATAAGCATTCTCATTCTCAGAACCAAGAAACACAGGAGGCTTTAGCTTCAAAAACTTAGTCAATATTTCATGCTCATTACCAATCATAACAGAACCCAACAAAGGATGGAAGAAAGCATCATTACCTCCCGTTCCACCTGTCTTGGGCGTAGTGCTAGCAACAGAGGGATTAGCGGGAGCTTGAGTTGCTTGAACAGAAGGAAGCACTCCAAGACCAACCAATCCTTTCAAGAATGACATGATCTGTCGAGCTAACACTGGGTCTATGGGAGGAACATCGGTAGTCTCAGCATGCACCTCTTCATCTTGTCCCACCTCCTCAACGTTTTCAACCTCGATAGCCTCTTCAATCTCTTCATGATGTACGAGAGGGGCCTCATTTTGGGGAGCATTTTCGATCGATACCCCATCTCTAGTAGGCGCCACTCTTCCTCGGCCTCTACTCCTAGCTCTTCCTCTACCCCTGCCTCGACCGCGACCTCTCGCTGCAGATTTCTCAGTTGGAGCATTGACGGAAGCTACGGGCCTGACGTCGTTGAATCTAGTGTTAATCATCTGTGGACAGAAGAGTGAAGGAGGTTAGATATCAATTTGAATCGCCAAATACCAATTTGAATCGCCAAATACCAATTTGAATCAAGTTATAGCACGAAAGGAGACGAGAAAATAGAGAGATTTCCTAAAGTCATATAGCCTCTCGAAGAAAGGTAAAGGCATCCCCGTACCGTTTCGCAAGACTCTATTAGACTTGTTTTGGTACATCAAAATCAATGAACCTAGGCTCTGATACCAACTTTTGTCACGATCCTGACCATCGTAATTGGCACCCACAATAACCCTCCGGTGGGAGAACCACTACTACAACTTAAACCAAGCAACTAAACCAAAAACTAAAGCATTTAAGGATACGAAAACATGAATAATATCTAAAAACTGAAGTTCCCATAAACTTCCAAAAGATCTAACAACTAAACAATGCAAAAAACATACCTAGAACCTGAAAGTAAATGTACCAAAACATCTAACAAAGAACCAAAGTCTAAACAAGAAGGGTCACAACCCCTAACTAACAACTAGTAACTAACTGTAAAAGTCTAAGTTCGAAATGGTTGACATAGACGAAAGAGAACCCATGGAAGCCCGAAAGAATTGGCTCACCCTTGAATTCGAACAATGTTCACTAATCTTCTAAACAAGGTTTGTCAATAGCCGCTTGAAGATGCCATGTACTCAACAAAGAAAGAGCAAGGGCAGTGTTAGTACACAACCACATTGTACTAGTAGGATCACGCGGCTATCCCACTAAGTGCAACATAAGCAAGTCAATACAACATTACAAACATGCAACATACCGAACATATACAATATTGATTATCACATACTCAATAATATACATTTATAACAAGTCATTGGTCCTCTCATGGAACCCAAACCCAAACTATTAGCATACCGGAACGTGGTATCCGATCCAATGTTTATGCCGGAACGTGGCAATCGACCCCATAATTATGCCGGGACGTGGCAACCGATCCCTATTAGTATATCAGAATGCAGTATCCAATCCAATCAACACACCACAATCACAAGTACATTCTCAATAATCATACAATCAAGAAGTGATTCATGGTAAATAGTTATTCATCTATCTCATTTACAACAAGTGTGATAAACAATGCAACATTCACATACATACATGTATCATAATGAAGCAAGAACAAACATACATCACACAATCATAGAATGACAACCATCACCTACCTCGAAACAAGCTTTGAAACCCTAAGAAACTTGATCCTTCCCTTTCCTGATTCGTTCCGCTTGTTCTCGGTCTACAAACAATCATAATAACACGGGAATCAATAAACAATCACTAATTACCCGAATCGCTAATCATTTTATGAAACTTAAATCATACCCATGATCCCAGACACTCCAAAAATAGGGATGTTTTCACCATAGAATCTAGATTAAACCCTCCCCCATCGATAATTACCCATTCTATTACGTTCTACGGATCGAAAAATGGATTCAGGGAGTTAAAAGCTTACCTTTAGCCTCAAGAATGGTGGAAAAATGTCAAGAGTCGCCTGGAGTTCGTTCCTTAGCTCTAAAAATAAAAAAGTGTAGAATAAAGTCATTTTGGGGTTTATTTACGACTTTAAGTCGTGTATGGCCCGCCACAGTGGCAGTCACCCCGCTACAGCGACCCCGCCAAAGCGACCAAAACCACCACCAAAGCGGCTTGCACGAAACAGTGAGCTATTTTAATAACTCCAAGACCCGCATTTCACAACACACCTTTAACCAAAGACGCTCATAAAATATTGTTCACGCTAAGATCAATTTCGAGAGTTCTACTCACCCGAATTCAATTCCGTAAAGTCGTACGGATTCCTTAACGACTTATCTAACTACTCATGTAATCAAAATCATAAATAAATCACCCAATTTTTACCAGATTTCCCTACACCTCAATAATTCTGATTTCGTCCAAATCTGGACTAGGTTGAGAAATCCCAAGTTACTACGAAAAAGTTTTCCAACCCAAAAATTTTCCATGTTGGCTTTTCTATAACGACGGAACCCGATCATTACAAACCCTCCGGTGGGAGAACCACTACTACAACCCGACTAAGCAATTTAAAGAAACTAAACCATTTAAAGATACGGAAGCAGGTTTAAATGATGAATTAAATATGGAGTTCCCATAAACTCCGAAGGTTTAACAAAAGAACTAAGCATGAACCTCGCAGAAATTCAACCCCTAGATCTGAAAGTTATTGTACCAAAAATCTACTAATCAACAAATCTAAGAAAAAATGGGTGCAACTCCGGAAACTAAACATAAGTGAAATGTCTGAACATCTAGTCGGAGTCCGAAAAGAATGGACTAAAACTAATGATGGATCCATGGCATCCTGAAAGAACTGGCTCACCCTCGAATTTGGTCTCGATCAATGATCTCCTAGCTGAGGTCTATCAGTAGCCGCCTGAAGATGCCATGTACTCAACAATGAAAGAGCAAGTGCAATATCAGTACACGAAACCATGGTGTACTGGTAGGATCACGCGACTACTCCAGTCAACGAAATATAAGCAAGTAATTACAACATAGTAAAAACACATATACAAGATGTACAATTCAATTATCATTTCAGGAGCAAGATACATTTTCCCAATATCAATGACAGGTAGACATGAATATAATCATTACAAATGGTCCTCTCATGGAACCCACACCCAAACTGTTAGTGTGTCGAAATGTGACACCCGATCCAAGATATGTGTGTCGGAACATGACATCTGATCCAAGATATGTGTGTCGAAATGTGACACACGGTCCAGTTAACACAACCACAGTCACAATCACACCCATAATGAACAATGCACATAGTCACACATCAAGCAACAGGTTCATGACATGTAATTGTTTATACATAATAAATTCATTAGATTCGATTCATGTTTCCCTATTCACATACATGCATGCATACAATGGAGCAATTAACATGCATATATAACACGACGGGAAGTCAAACTATCACCTACCTCGAAACCAAGTCTGAATACTCCAAGACACTTGAGCATTCCCTTTTCGGAGTCTTTCAGCTTGTTCTTGTTCTAAAATAAGTAATTAATGCAAGGATCAATAAATAAGGCCTAATTTACTCGGATTGTAACAAAATATTAACCCAAGGCCAAACCAATGATCATAATGCTCAACTAGGGCTTTTCCCACCATTAACTTCAGGCCAAAACCTCCCCCAACAATAATTAACAAGGATTCTAAGTTCTAAGAATCGAAATACGAATTAGGGGAGTAATTAACTTACCTTTAGCGCAAAAATTCGTGGGAATTTGATAAGAAACTTCCATGGGTCGTCCCTTAGGTCTTAAGAACGAAGCTTTGCAGAAAATAACATTTTTGGGGTTTTTCTCTGATTTAAGTCGCGACTGTCCCGCCACAGCGGGCCCCATCCCGTCACAGTGGGCCCGCCCTGGAGGAATTAACCCCTCCCCGATGGCTTGCACGGAGACAGAAACTCGTAATTTGAGTTCCAAACTCCCATTTCGCAACACACCTTCAACTTTTGACGTTCTAGAACTACCCTTTCACGCCAAAATCAGTTACGGGAGTTCTGATTGCCCGAATTCGATTCCGTAAAGCCGTACAAGCTCCTTAACGTCTTGGATATCCACTCACTTGATCAAACTCATAATTAAATCCCGCATCCATTACCGGATTCCCCTAGACCTCACCTGACTTAGATTTCGTCCAAGTCTGGCATAGGCGAGAAATTTCCAAGTTACTACTCAGAAGTTTTTTGGCCCAAATTCCTTCCCATTGACTTTTTCATAACGACGGGAACAGGTCGTTACACTTTGTTCATTCATTTTCATTTAAATATCCTTGCAATAGATAAAAAAAGTTCCACCAAAATAACACACATATATACACGTCCAATGAGATAAACAGATTAAAGAGAAGAGGAGTAGTTTGTCCTTATTTTCGATTGTTACTATCTTTGCAAGACTATTGAGATCTCATAATTCTAATTTGTAATGTAGCCTTTGAGACAAGATAAATATTTTAAAAAATAGTGAGTACACTATTCTTGAATACTGTAATTTCACATTTTTAATTATTCTTTTTACCTTTTTAGTTTCAATTCATTTTCTCCTTTTTTTTATCCACATTTTGTTTGCTTTTATTAACTACGGTATCTTTTTCTGTATTAATATAAAAAGACTCATTTTTTTAAAGATATTTTTGGTCTCTCTCTTTCTCTCTCTCACACAAAAAATCTAAACATAATTATTATTCAATTTTCATATCAGATTCAAAACATTACTAATCACTTTCCGTTTCAGCATTTATCCCCCAACTTAATTTTTATGTTTCACCTTTCACCTTTAATATTAGAGATACTTAATTTTCAAAAGAAGATCAACTTTAAATAAGGAGTATGACTTTACAGTTACAATTAGTCAACAATAAAGATCTAAAAGCTCAAAATGGAAGACTATTAGAGCATGTTTGAAATTGCTGTTAAAAACTGCATATTTTAGAAGTATTTTTTAAGATGACTTTTTAAAAAAGTGCTTTTGAAAAAAGTAATTTGTGTTTGGCTAATTCATTTGAAAAGTGTTTTTGAAAAAAGTAATTTGTGTTTGGCTAATTCATTTGAAAAATGCTTTTGAAAAAAGTAATTTGTGTTTGGCTAATTCATTTGAAAAGTGCTTATGAAAAATGTAATTTATGTTTGGTAATTCATTTAAAAAGTGTTTTTGATAAGTAAATTGTGTTTGACTAATCTTTTTAAAAAAGTGTTTGAGAGTCAAATTACGAAAAAGGATAAGTATCAATGTACTTTTGATACTAAGATTATTTTATAGAGAGAAACTATTTTAAATATCTATTAGAATTTTTTTAATGAAAATATGCATATTCAAATTTTCAATCAATATTATACATAATAAATAAATAAATAATTTAAATATTAATATAATATTAACGTGATGACTTAAATATAATTTAAAATATCAATAAAATAAATTTAAAATAAATTTCATAAATTAAATCACTATATATAAAAAATTCACCACAAAAATAAATTATCGTGTTTAAAATCCTTACGTATATTTAAGTATTTGAATCATACATGCTTTTGTTCCCATTTGATTAGAAAACGCTACCTGCAATTGTAGATTTTTAGTACTTAGACATATATTATATAAAAATAACATGTTCACCATTTGGTACACATCAAAGTCGTGATTGGGCAAATGATTCATGGTACATGAGTAACATGGCCAACCTTATCTTCACTTAAGTACGAGACTTATGGACAGTGAATCAGTTACTTCGTTAATCAAAACTCTTCAAATATAGTGTTAAGACTTTTTGCGAATTGTGGTTCACAGACTGTAAATAATTTTACAATCGTGATTTAATTCGTGAAACATTATTTTTGTGCTTAATGAAATATTTCATAGTCACACAAATAATCAAAAAATATTTAAAGCCATTTTTTTTAAATTTAGTAACAAGTCAAATTGTGCCACATATATATTGAAACAAACAAAATATTATTTAGGAAGTTATAATTTTATCTTCCCCACCCAAAAACAATTTATAATCAGTTTCTAAATAACATAAATAAAAAATGTTGTTGATTAAATATTTGTTTAGAAATTCCAGGATGTTTCTGACGATTCATAAAAAAAAATCAATATATTTAAATTCATAATTAAAAATTGAACACTTCAATTTTCATATGCAAAATTTCCAAAAAATCATTTTGGCCTGGAAATTTCTTGGGGATTGTGTATACAATATTTGAGATTAAAGAAAGGAAAAGGCAAGGGAGGGTCCCAGAAAGAACCTTAAATACATGTCATTAAATAGGCACGTGATATGGAACATTAGTTGTTGGAGCAATTTTCATGCAAAAAAAAAAAAGGCTTGCATGTGATATTTGGACCCACACCTCTTATCTATTCCTTCACAAAAAGTTGACACCTTGGAGATGGGCTCATCACAATATGTTAATAAATAAAAGGATATTCCTAAAATTACACACAAAATTTAGTTAAAATATGAATTAGAATATAATGTTTGAATGCGTAAATGCACTTCAAATCATCATCATATATTTAATTTAGAGCTTTTATTGGTCCTTAAAGAACACATCATATCCTCTACAGACCTATTATCATATTGTTTCTAGTTAGACAAGATTATTCATAAACTTCGGTTTATACAAATAATTTAATCGTGATATGTAATTTATTTATTCAAGCACAATCTTTCATCTCAAGACTTATTGTGCAAACCTCACAACTACTAGACTTATCTCTATTTATAAGACCAGCATGCTAAGATGCAACTACTAAAACTATTAAGTTATTAGTTCTATCAAAGAATTTTACTTTTTCAACTCATATATATAGTATATCAATAGGGTATGAGCATATCATGTCTCTCACTCTCACAAAGAAATAAAAGATATACCAAAACACACTATAGGCGTGTCAATAGGGGCGGCTCTATGCTTTATAAGATAAGGCTTACGCCTTAGGCCTCCAAATTTTGGGGCCCCAAATTTTTATTAAAAATAAATTACGTGTTAAAAAATTTATAGAAAAAATTGATTATTTATAATTAAAAGTATAATATTTTAAAAATATATTATTTTATCCACTTGAACATCCTTTGTACTTTGTTAAAAAGAAGAATTAATAGTGAAAAGTGTTGAACAAAGTGCATTACAAATTCTTTTTTATTTGTTTTTAAATTTTAGTTGCAAGCATTACGTCAAGAATATTAAAATGGGGTATACCAAAACTTCTTGAGATTCTATGGTTCTAACTCTTATCTTTATTCAATATTTGTCAACTTATTACTTATAGAAATAAAATTTGAATAAATATGTATACGAAATTTGTTTATATTTTAGGCCTCGAATTGAAATTTTCGCTTTAGGCCCCGAATTACGTTGAGCCGCCCTTCGTCAATAGCATATTATTAAATCAAGGGAAAAAGGTCTGATATACCCCTCAATTTTGTCATTTAGAGTTTATATATTCCTCGTTATGAAAGTGACTCATATATACCCCTACTTATACTCAAATGGCTCACATATACCCTTTTCCTCTAACGGAAATGAAAAATAATAATTTTAGTTTTATTTTTTATTATTTTAAAAAAATAAAAATATAATCCCATATGAGTATATTTAATCCTCCTCAAACATATTTTTTTTGACCTTTTTTTATTTTAATGACTAATTTAGATTTATTATTTTTATGGTCAAATTTATTTATGTTTCACTTGTAAAACTTATTATAGATGACCAAATGTTTTTCTTCAAATACAAAAAATTAAATTACAATATAGACAAAAAAAAATAGTTCTAAATTATAATATAACCACAAAAAAATAGTTTTAAATTTTTTTCTTTACACTAAGGAATGAAAGAAAAAAATAAAATAAGAATAAGAAACTCAAATAATTATAATCAAAGAAGTCAAAAAATAATTTATGTATGAAAAAGATTAAAATACACCTTGAACTTTGCTAGAAGAATCATGAATATACCCCCCAATAATTTTTAAGAAAATTAAAAGTCAAAAATATAAAGTTAAAACTATTTTTTTCACTTCCGTTAAATGAAGGGTATATGTGAGCTCATTTTGTAACGGTAGGGTTATATGTGAGCCATTTGTATAACGGTAAAGGTATATATGAGCCACTTTGATAACAAAGGGCATATCATCTCCAAATGACAAAATTAAGGGGTATATCAGGCCCTTTTTCCTTACATCAATCAAAACATTTGAACATAGGATCAAAATGATGTTTTGGATTGTAATGTTAGCTAAGGGACGGATAGAAAGTATTTAATGACTACTCTTCTTTGTGTACTTTAAGACAATGACAAAATCAGTTAACTCTTCTCTATTACTTTGCCTTTACTTTCAACTTTCTAAAGAAATATAATAAAATATGAGTTAAAATCATTTCTTAATTACCTGACCAACTTTGTAGCATGATCTAACTATGTGTCACGACCCAAAAAATGGAGGTGATGACACTTGTCTCTTCCCACCAAGACAAGTCAGTCTCAACACAACGAAAAATGGAAGAAAGGCGGAAAATAGTAAAAACAAGAACAAGATAAAGCAGAAAACATTTTCTTATATAAAAACCCCAAAAATCTGGTTGTCACATGTACAAGTCACTAAAACCATATATAAGTGCGGAATTAAGAAATAAGTACAAGTCTCAAGTTTTGTTTCTCAAATGTAACAAAGTATAAGGAAAGAAAAAAGAGGGACCGCGACCGAATGACAAGCAGCTACCTCTTCAAGTCCTTGACGAGCCTCGAGATCAATATAAGGAAAAAGAGATCACACGGGTTCGATCTCGGAGCCTACAAAAGTGTAGAAACAAGGGTGAGTACCAACAATACGGTGCCCAACAAGCAACCTACTAAACAAAGCAACTAGCTAGAAAACGAATACCCCTTACACTCCAACCGAACCTCCACAAACTACAACCTGCACAGAAATCAGTCCAACCTACCAATTCTACAATGGATGGCTAACAGGCCCAATATTCACAGTTCAAGCTTCACAAATCAACAATCGAGCAAGTCAAATAAGTTAATCTCAATGACAAGTAGTTCAGTCATACATAAAAAGTACATCATTTACAATTCACAAGTAAGTCATGCTTAAGCATCAAGTGTATCAAGTCACAATGATCATCACTAGCCGGGACCATTTCCCATCGACTTTTAACACTCGCCGACAAAGACCCCGACACAACAATATTTGTCGGCAAAGACCTCAGCATCATAACACTCACCGGTAAAGACCTCAGTATAATAATATCGGTAAAGACCTCGGCATAATAATACTTGCCAATAAAGACCACGACATAATAACACTCGTCGGTAAAGACCTCTACATAATAACACTCGCCGGCAAAAACCTCGAAATCACAATCATCACATGTCTCATCACGGTGTTCAACGATCAAAGCACATAAGCAATATCACACCACATAGAAGAGACAACAATTTGCACCATTCAAGTTCACAATCATGCTTTAAACATCTCATCAATCAATCAATAAGGGTTACCTCAGGGCAATTCACATCATCATGTTCAACACATAAACTCTTTCAATTCAACCACTTTTTATTCATTTAGATATAGCATGTGGACAATTCAAACCCTTCACCTCATTCCCATTACTCTTAATACGAAATTGACAAAGAAAGCATACAAATTCAAAATAGAATACAAGGTTTAGGAAGCCATTTGCCTTAAATCAATCAAAAATCACTCCAATAGTAGAGTCTTCCCTTTTCGAACCACTTTCGAAGTCACACAATCTATAAATAAGCAAGTATTCACAATCACTTTGCGGACACAACAACACCCACAACAATTCCCTTGAAAGGTAGGTTAATCAACACAATACCCAATTCCAAAAATCAAGGTTTAAATCTGAAATTTTTATACTTGAAACATTACTCAAGGCTTTAGGAACTCATTAGGGAAAATCATTTCAAAAATGAACTTGAAAATAAATTCATGACTCACGTTTTCTTTAAAACTCAAATCATGAAGAACTCCCAATATATCAACCCAAAATCTTGATTTAAACTCATAAATTCAATAATAAAATGGGTAATCGAAGATTTAGAGTTAAGAAACGTTACCCAACAATTTTATCTTGAAAAAACCCACTTGAAATTGCCTCTACCTATTTCTCAAAGCTCCGAAAATAAAAATAGGGAAGGAACCCCAAAATTTGGGTTTAACACTGCCAGGGGTCCTCCGCGAATGCGGACCCCTGCTAGTGAATGTGGGTTTTTAATGACTGGACCTCCGCAAATGCAGCAGGTCTCCCGCGAATGCAGAGGTCAAAACTTTGACCTCTAGCGAATGTGGTCGAGACTTCACGAACGCGGGGTTGTCACCCCCTCCCCTCTGATAATGCACCAAAAACTCCGCGAACGCGGAGGGTTGCACCATAACACAGAAAAACCAGCCAAAACTCAAAATCATCGAGATTCATTTGGAACCCCTGTAAACACAAACCACATATGCAAATTGATTATACTCGATGTTTCCACTCAATGGAACCATCAAAACATGAAGTCAAGGTCTTCTTGACCCAAAATACGTGAAAAGCACAAGAAACTAACTCAACGCCTTAAAAGGTTTAAAAAACTCGGGACCTCTCAAAAATCAACCAAGACCTCACCAAGGCCTAAAATCATCCCCCCAAATCCAATAGAATTCTCAAAATTCTGATCTGAGCATCCAAACCCTAAATATTGACCAAAGTCAACCCAATGGCTAAAATTCTATAATTTCATAACTTAGAATATTAAATCCTCAAAAAGACTCGGAAATTGAAATCAACAACTCTCACAGATCAGTTTTGACATTTCAAGATTGATGGAAATGACGAAATTCCATTTCAAAACTCAAAACTCCAAAAGACATCAAAAACCACCTTTTTAACAACTTAGTCTTTCAAACTCAAAACTTACCAAAAATCTTAACTTTTAACTCAAAGTTCAAAATCAACTTTTCAAACTCAATCAAAAATAACTCGGGGTCGACATTGGGAGGGAAAACGGTAATTTCCATGGAAAAACCAAAAATGTCTGATCGGTTATTACATTATCCACCACAAAAAACCATGTTCGTCCTCAAACATAAGGCAAAAAAAATACCTGGAGCTTAAAAAAGCTGAGGGTATTTGACACGCATATCTAATTATGTCTCCCAAGTTGGGTCACAAACTGAACGATGCTTCCACTGCACCTTCACTGAAGCGATATCTTTGGTCCAAAGCTTCAAGACGTTCCTATGCAAAATGGCTATAGGATCCTCCTCAAAAGATAAGTTTGGACCTAACTCAAATGAATCAAGAGAAAGTACATGGGACTTGTCTGGCACGTACTTCTGAAGAATGGAAACATGAAACACGATATGCATAACCGATAAACTAGGTGGCAAGGCCAACTTATAGGCCTCCTCTCCCACACGGCTCAAAATCTCAAAGGGTGCAATGAATCTAAGGCTAAGATTGCCCTTCTTTCTGAACCTCATCACACCCTTCATGGGTGAGACTCAGAGCCAAATGTGATCACCCTCCATGAATACTAGGGCTCAAACTCTTCGATTCGCATAACTTTTCTGTCGACTCTGGGAATTAACCAGTTTCCCTTGGATCATACAAAACTGCTCCATAACATCTCTAAGAAAATGTGTATCCAATGAGTCCATCTCAGCTGAATCAAATCATCCGATCAGAGATCTACACCGCATGTTATACAATGCGTCGAAAGGGGTCATCTGAATACCGGAATGATAATTGATGTTGTAGGCACACTCTTTTAAGGGTAAATGGTGATCCCATCTAGCACCAAAATTAATTACACAAACTCAAAGCATGTCCTCCAACACCTGAATCGTGCGCTCGGACTGACCATATGTGTGAGGATGGAACGTTGTACATTATCCAACCGAGTACCCAAACCATGTTGCAATCTCTTCCAAAAATGGGAAGTGAATAATGAACCTCAATCAGAGACAATAGAAACCGAGACTCCATGCAATCACACAATCTGACTGATATAAAGCTCGGCTAACTTCTCCGTTGTATACTTCACCCGAACTGGGATGAAATGGGTGAACTTGGTCAACCTATCAACAACCACCCAAATGAAGTCATAACCACTCACTGTAGTAGGTAGTTCCACAACAAAGTCCATAGTGATCCACCGCTACTTCCAGGTAGGAATAGGCATCCTCTAAGATATACGTCATGGCCGATGGTGCTCACACTTGACCTGTTGAAAAGTAAAATACCTCGAAACAAAATCTGCAATATCGCTCTTCATACCACACCACCAATAATGTTGGCTCAGGTCATGATACATCTTCACCGCACCCGGATGGATGGAATATCAGGAACAATGGGCCTCCTAAAAAATCAGTCTAATCAACTCATCAAAATCAAGGACAAACTCATTGGCTTTCCCTTTCATCACCTTGTCTCCAATGGCACATAGCTTCTCATTATCAGACTGACGCTCATGAATCTGCTCAACTTGGAAGAACGAGCCTCAACAAAAGCAATCAAACTACTCGTCTCCTCAAAAACCCGTAACCAAACGAGACTGTTGGCTAACCTCTGAATATCTCCAGCAAATGGTATTTCCTCCATACTAATAGTGGAAAGACTTTTCATGCTAGAAGTATTCCTACTCAAAGCATCAGTCACCACATTAGCCTTCCCTAGATGATACAAGATGGTGATGTCATAGTCTTTCAGTAGCTTAAACCATTTGCATTGTCTGAAGGTCAGATCTTTGTCACTGAATATGTACTGAAGACTCTGATGGTTCGTGAAGACCTCACAATAAACCCATACAAATAATGTCACCATAACTTAAGCAAAAATACTACGGTTGTCAACTCTAAATCATGGGTAAGGTAGTTTCTCTCATGGGCTTTCAACTGCCTCGAAACATAGGCAATCACCTAACTCGACTCCAGAAGCATCACAATAAACAGTGAAATCCACACCCTCATCGGGTAAAGTCAACAAGGTCTTGAGTTTTTGAAAGCTCTACTCACACTCATCAGACCACTGAAAACTCATACTCTGACAAGTCAATCTAGTCAAGGGAGATGCAATAGTAGAGAAGCTCTGCACAAATCATCGGTAATAGCCCGCAAGTCCCACAAAACTCTGGATCTCAATAATCGATGTAGGTTTAGTCCAACCCCTCACTACCTTAATCTTGGTTGGATCAACCCGAATACCCTCCTTGGACACCATATGTCCGAAAAATGCCACAGTATTGAGCAAAAACTCACACTTTGTGAACTTGGCATAAAGTTTATCTTCCCTTAATCTCTGGAGTACAATCCTCAAATGCCAATTGTGATCCTCCTCAGTCTTGGAGTACACCAAGATGTCATCAATGAACACTATTAGGTATCCAAATAAGGTCGAAATACCCCATTTGTCAATTCTATGAACATTGCAAGGGAATTAGTCAAACCGAACGACATCACAAGAAACTCATAGTGCCCACAATGAGTCTTGAAAACTATATTAGGGATATCCGATGCCTTAATATTTAGCTGATGATAATTGGATCTCAAATTAATCATAGAAAATAGAGATGCACCTTGAAGCTGATAAATCAAAGGAATCATCGATATGAGGAAGATGATACTTGTTCTTCAGTGTCACTTTGTTCAACTGTCGATAATCAATACATATCATCATTGATCCTCTTTCTTTCTCACAAATAGCACAGGAGCACCCCATGGAGAAACACTAGGGCGAATAAACCACTTACTCAACAAATCTTGTAGTTGATCCTTCAATTTCTTCAACTTGGTTGGAGCCATACAATGAGGAAGAATAGAGATAGGCTTGGTTCCCAGCTCCAAGTCAATAGCAAAGTCAATATTCTTATCCAGCGGAACACTTGGAAGATCAGTAGGAAACACATCTATAAACTCTTGAACCACGGGCACAGAATCCATGGGAGGTGGCTCAACACTAGTATCCCGAATGAAATCCAAGGAGGAAAAACACCCTCTATCAACCAATTTCTGAGCTCTAATGAATGAGATAACCTTACTAAGGTAAGAACCACTAAGACCTTTCCACTCAACTCTCAGGACACCCGGCATCGCTAATGTCAGTGTCTTAGCATAACAGTCAAGATTAGCATAATATGGAGAAAGTTAATCCATACCCAAGTAATATCAGAGTCTACCATTCCCAAATTTATCAAATCTACCCAAGTATCATACCAGGCCAAAGAAACAACACATGATCGATACACTCGATCCACCACTAAGGATTGACCCATTGGTGTATAAACATGAATAGGCACAGGAATGCAATCAGACAACATATAAAACCCAGCAGCAAAATAGGTAGATACATATGAGAAAGTAGATCTCAAATTAAATAATACAGGGACAATACTTCAGGATCAGAAGTCTCAGCCTCAGGCCTCCCTGGAAAAGCATAATATTGGTTATCACGGGCGCTTGTAGTATGAGTAGAACCTCTACCTCCACCATGTGAAGCTGGAGTACCCCTTTCAGTAGTCCTGCCACCTCTACCGGACTGAACTCTACCTCGACCCCTTGCCAGATGTGTTGAATCCCTAGTTGGAGTATTTAAATAAGAACGTTGAAATCCTTAATGAGTCTGTAAAGGACACTATCGCATTATATGACATGTATCCCTATGTGAACCTCTACCTCGGCCAGAACCATAGGATCCTTGGGATGAAGGTCCACTCTCGGTTGCTGGCATAAAAGCATGAACCGGCCCACGACGCTGGAAATAACCACTACCTCTATGTGAACCTCTACCTCCAGATGAGGCACTAGAAAACTAACCACAAGAACGATCCCTCTTGGGCTTCCCAAACTCTTCTAAGACCATCAAATCCACTTTTTTGGTGGTGCTCACGTTGTACTGGAAGGAAGCCCCCTCTCTAGCTTCCCTGAACACATAAGATCTAATAGAGAAAGTCAACCCTCTCTCAAACTGGTGAACTCTATCTGCCTCATCTGGCACAATAGTCGTAGTATGCCTAGAAAGCTCAAAAAATGGGCCTCATACTCGGTCACAAACAAACTTCCCTGAACCAAGCTCTCAAATCTTAGACGACTCTCTTCTCTCACGCTCTACAAAATAAAGCGTTCCTGGAAAGCACTAGAAAACACATTCCACTCTGCTGAAAGAGATCCAACTGGTCTAGACCTCACACAAGTCCTTCACACTTTCTTGTGCGACCACGAAGCTGAAGGGCAACAAATTAAACACCACGAGTATCCGCCACACCTACAATCTAAAGCATCTCATGGCACAAAGCCAAGAACTCATGAGCATTTTCGTTCTTACCACCCTGAAACTGGGTGGTTTCATGTTTTGAAACCTCTCATAACACAACTCATTAGCCATTGTCAAGATAACCTTAGGAGCAATATGTGCACCAACAGCTGGTGCAGGAATCATGGGTGGTTGGCCCACCTAAACATGAACACCTGGAGTGTGTTGTTGCCCTAGGGTGTGCGCCCCCGAATAAAGTTTATGTAATACACCAAGCATCATAAACAAAGTCTTCTGAAATAATGGAGCTCCAAACTCAAGAGGAACCTGATCCTCAGCAACCTCAACATGTGGCTCAGGAGAAGCCTATCTAGCCCTGCCTCTAAATGGTGTCACTCCATGGGCATGACCTCTACCTGGTTCTACTCCATGAGCATGGCTTCTATCTCGGGCCCTACCCCTAGCTGGGGTCCCCACAACAGCCTCGGGGACTGCCTCACATCTTCCTCCGAAAATAGAAGCTCTGGTCCTCGGCAACTACCAAAACAACACGCGTCAATTAAGCATTAGAAAAGGTAACAACGCACGATAAGAAAGAATGAATAAAAGGAAGTTTCTTATGATCAATCTTTGTAACCTCTTGAAGATAAATGCAGACGTCTATGTACCGATCCTCAAGACTCTACTTAGACTTTTCTTGTATGCACGTGAGACCTATGAATCTGGGGATCTAATACAATTTTGTCACGACCCAAAATAGAAGTGATGACACTTGTGTCTTTCCATCAAGACAGGCCAGCCTCAACCCAACGAAAATGAAAGAAAAGCAAAAAACAGTAAAAACAAGAACAAGATAAATCAGAAAACTTAATCTTCTATTAAAACCCCCAAAAATCAGGTTGTCACGTGTACAAGTGTCACAGCCCAGGGGTACCCCCTAGATGTAACAAGGTGTATAGAACCCCGAAGGACTCCATACAAGCCACTTAGTCCCCACAACATAAGAAATAGAACAATAAGAGTAAAACACATTTCAAGTCTCAAAAAGTTTTTCATAAAAGAAAACGGAAGTCTAAACACTTTGTCTCATCATACCCATCTATTACAATAGTGAATGAAATAAGGCTTAGCCCATACAACATGTTCAAAAGGGAACGTACATGAAAGAAACTAAATATATGGAAATCCGTCCTCAAATTATGAGGACTCACCAAGTTCAGGAAAATAATGAAATCCAAGCTCTATCAAAAAGTATGATCACCTCTAGTGCCAGACCGTACACTTAGGAAAATGTAGGCAAAAGTAGGAGTTAGTACAAAAATTCACTAAGTATGGTAGCCATGCATAAAATACTTGAAACATGCAAAAAGGTACATTTCATTTGAAATCATGCAATTTACCATGTGTAAACATCATTATAGAGATAGTTGGAAAACAGAAGTCATAACATCATCTTCAATGCAAGCTAGCATCATCTTTAAAGCCTTTGAACACTTAAGGGATACTTCTTGAAGCATGCCTTAGTTCATTATTAAACTTCTTTTTATTATGGGAAATAAGCATTAACCGACACCAGATCATATGAGCTTTAACATGGAATCTGGTGACTCCCACACCGAAAAGGGTTGGTCTACTTTCCTAAGGTAGAATCGGTAACTCTTAGCTTAGGTGGATCCATTAGCTAAATATCCTACGGGGGCACGTATTTTATGGGATAAGGAGATTGCTACTAGGAACCCGGCCTTACTACCGAAAAGCTCCCATCTCAAATAATATCCACTCGGTGCTAAGCATTAAATTTCCACGGAGTAGTTAATTCTTTATTAACGTCATTACTCATGAAAGGGTCCCCTTGGCCTACCGATTCAAGTTAGATCATCAGAATAACTCTTTTTAGTTACTCGTGAAAGGGTGCCCTTGATCTACCGATTCAAGTTACATCATTACTTTAACTCTTTAGACCATGTGTGAGCAACTATCACCATCCATGATCTTTTTATGATGGCTCTTGAGCCTTTGATTCAATTAGGTGAGAAAAGTCTTTCAACCTTAGAACCTTCATTATGTGAGAACTCTTTCACATTCATGCATATGTGTGTAGATGAGAATGTCCTTTCAACAACACAATAGCAACATCAGATTCATTCATGCTATACTCTCAAAGCATCATTAAGACAATTATATAGACTTCATAGAAAATGCATAATCTCATACTTTACCTCCTTGAGGTTCAAAACTTAGTTTCAATCAACATCTCTAGAATTTAAGCATTAGACATGGATATCATTATAATCCATGTGATTATATCACCTCATGCATTAATTCATAAAATTCCTCTTTCATCAATAAAGACCCACATCATATCATCAACTTTGAGAAATATGAGAATCACATGGGTTCTTGGGGATACATCATAAAAAACATAGGAAATCATCAATTCATGCTTAATATAACTCATTTCAATCATTTAAATCAAGTTTGAAAGGAACCCATGACTTTGGAATCAAACCCTAACAATTGGGGATTTCTATCTTTTGAAATTGGAGATTTTGAGAGGACTCCATGGATGAAAGCTACCCATGGATGAAAATTACCATACCTTAATCACAATGGCCAAAGAAATTGATTTGTAGAAGCTTGATGTTGAAACCCTCGCTTGAATCTCCTTCTTCTTCTTCTTGTTCTTCTTCTTCTTCAAGGTTCTAGAGAGAGAATATTTTGAGAGGATGAACTTTGGGGAATTGATTTGGGATTTGGAAAATATGACTTAATTGGGTGAGTTTTAGAGTTAAAAAGGCTTATATAGTGGTCCTATACTTAGGCAAAATGACCGCACTTTAATTGGATTAAAACTGGAAAAGATCACTTAGCCCTCAACTTTTAGTGAGCTGCCCAGGGACCACGTGAGGTCCCACGAGCCGTGGTCCCCTTCGTGGACCTTAAGGCAGTGGCTAGGCAAGTGTGCCTTTATCTTCACAAGCCTAGGGCACCTTCATGGAGGGCACCAAGAGTCGTGGTGCCTGTCACGGGTCGTGGTCCATCTTGTGGACCTTGAGGCAGTGGCTAAGCCACCTTCCGTCAACCCTCACACACTAACTCCCCTCTACGATCCTTCCCATCAGCCATGGTCTTCACCACGATCCGTTAAATGGCTCGTGAAGAGGGTTGATTTTTGAAAGATTTGGGGAGGCTACTGCCTAGCCCACCACGAACCAGACCAAGGAACATGATCTTGACCACGAGCCGTGGTGGTGGGAGTGGTAGGTGGGGCAGTTCTTACACCAAGGTAGGCTTCCCTAGCCCACTCCATTGGCCCTTTCCCTCCTTCCTTGACTCTAACCCTCACGTTTAGCTCTAGTTTAGCCTACTAGTTTTCGGGGTGTTACAATATCTCTTCCTTGTGAACATTCGTCCTCGAATGACGTTTTAGATACCCTACAGAAGTAAGGACTCAAGACTAGCATCCCATTATGCATGCAACATAATCAAAATGCACACAAACAAGGAGGAAACATCAACTCCAACTCAAACGTACTCAATGCACCCCAAGGAAGTAGGAACTACATCTAACAACCCATTATGCATGAAATTTCAACAATTCTCATGTTCTTAGGAGTAATTACATTCTCCAAGATATAAGCATGTTCAACAAAATCTTATGGAACCTATATGCAATTTACTCTCAAAAATCATATCGAAAGCATGTTCATCAATTCATCTCATGAAGTCAATAGGCAACTCATACTCAATGCACAACAACATGAGGAACATCAATCATAAAAACTCATTTTCTTTCTAAATATAAGCTTTCATGAACAAGCATAACATAAGGGAAATCATGGAAAGCATATAACACACATGACTCCCAAAACAAGAACACTCAAGAGGAACTTATTACCTCAGGTTAGAATAGGAGTAGAAGGAAAGAGATGAGGGTATCGGGACATCATATCGGCCTCGGCCTCCAAAGTAGCACCCTTAACTAAATGATTCCTCCACAATACTTTTACGGAAGCAACTTCCTTATTCCTTAGCTTCTTAACTTTCCGGTCCAAAATCTCAATCGAAAATTCCTCATAAAAGAGACTTTCATCAACTCCCAATCCTTCTAGGAGAATTATGGATGTCGGATCTCCAACACACTTCTTAAGCATAGAGACATGGATAACTGGATGCATCGATGCCAACTCATTTGGCAAATCTAACTCATAGGCAACCTTACCAATACACCTCAAAATTTTATATGGGCCTACATACTAGGGACTAAGCTTCTTTTTCTTACCAAACCTAATTACCCCCTTCATAGGTAAGATTTTCAAGTAAACCCAATAATGAACATCAAACTCAAGATCCCTTCTTCTAACATTGACATAAGACTATTGTCGACTTTGAGCCGTTTTCAACATTTCTCTAATAAGCCAAATTTTCTCAATAGCTTCATAAACTAACTCAGAACCTATCAAAGCAACTTCACCCACCTCAAACCAACCTATAGGAGATCTACACCTCCTACTATAAAGAGCCTCAAATGGAGCCATACCAATACTCGAGTGATAGCTATTATTATAGGTAAATGCCATCAATGGAAAATGGTCATCCCAATTACCCTTAAAATCAATCACACAATCCCTTAACATGTCTTCCAAAGTTTGGATAGTACGCTCCGCTTTCCCATCAGTTTGGGGATGAAAATTCGTGCTAAGCTTAACCTTAGTACCAAGACCCCTTTGGAATGACTTCCAAAATTTAGAAGCGAATTGGGTACCACCATTGGAAATGATAGACAAAGGCACACCATGCAATTTTACCATCTCTCTCAAGTACATCTTAGCATAGTCTTCCGTCGAATAAGAAAACTTGACGGGAAGGAAATGAG
The DNA here is from genome assembly GCA_029582445.1 of Solanum paucissectum. Classification (NCBI taxonomy): domain Eukaryota; kingdom Viridiplantae; phylum Streptophyta; class Magnoliopsida; order Solanales; family Solanaceae; genus Solanum; species Solanum paucissectum. Next base: position 25,301 of record JAJONZ010009879.1, read on the forward strand.
GCGACTTCGTCATCCGATCTACTATTACCCATATAGAGTCATGTTGTCGCCGGGTGCGAGGCAATCCAACTATAAAGTCCATGTTCAAGTCTTCCCACTTCCAAGTAGGAATGGCAATGTCTTGGGACAAACCTCCCGGCCTTTGGTGCTCAACTTTCACTTGTTGACAATTAGGACACTTGGCCACGAATTACGTAATATTTTTCTTCATCTCATTCCACCAATAGACTTCCCGTAGATCACAGAAAATCTTGGTGGCTCCCGGGTGAATAGAATACCGAGAACTATGTGCTTCCTCTAAAATTTGTTCCCTCAAGTCATCGACATTCAGAACACATAACCGACATTGATACCTAAGTACTCCATATCCCCCTTAGGAGAAAGGCTCAATGGACTTCTTAAGCACCGCTTCTTTCAACTCAACCAAAATAGGATCAAAACCTTGATTAGACTGCACATCCATCACGGAGGAAGATTCGGAACCATTATAGACCATGACACCACCCTCGGTGGAATCCACTAGTTGAACACCTAGTCGGGTCAACCTATGAACATCACGAGCCAACTCTTTCTTTTCCTCCTCTACAGAGCCACACTACCCATCGACAACCGGCTAAGAGTATCCGCTACCACATTAGCTTTATCGGGGTGATAAAGGACACTCATGTCATAATCCTTCAATAGTTCAAGCCACCTTATTTGGTGAAGATTCAAGTCATTTTGACTAAACACATATTGTAGACTCTTATGATTGGTGAAAACATCCATATGAACCCCATACAAATAATGCCTTCATATTTTTAAGGCAAACATGACTGCCGCTAACTCAAGGTCATGGGTAGGATAGTTCTTCTCATGGATCTTAAGTTGCCTTGAAGCATAGGCAATAACCTTACCATTTTGCATAAGCACACATCCCAACCCAACTCTAGAGGTATCACAATACACCATAAAACCATTTGTACCTTCCGGTAAAGTTAACACCGAAGCGAAAGTAAGTCAATCTTTCAACTCTTGGAAACTTTTCTCACATGCTTCCGACCACACAAACTTAGCCTTCTTTTGAGTCAAAGTCGTCAAAGGAGAAGTAATAGAAGAAAATCTCTCAACAAACCTTCTATAGTAACCGGCCAAACCAAAAAAGCTTCTAATGTCCGAAGGAGTGAGAGGTCTAGGCCAACTCTTGAATGCATCCGTCTTCTTAGGATCTACCTCAATTCCCTTACTTGACACAATATGACCAAGGAAAGTTATGGACCTTAACCAAAATTCACAGTTGCTATACATTGAAAAAAGTTGTTGGTCCTTAAGAACTTGCAACACGATTCTCAAATGGTCCACATATTCCTTCTCACTCCTTGAATAGATCAGAATATAATCGATAAACACATTCACAAGCATGTCTAGGTATTGCCTAAACACTCTATTCATCAAGTCCATAAATGCCGCCGGAGAATTAGTTAAACCAAACGACATCACTAGGAATTCATAATGGTCATACCGAGTTTAGAAAACCGTATTTGGAGTATCAACTCCTCTCACCCTCAATTGGTGATAACCCAAACGAAGATCAATCTTATAGAAATAACTAACCCCTTGAAGTTGGTCAAACAAGTCATCAATTCTTGGAAGAGGATACTTATTCTTAATGGTCACTTTATTCAATTGACGATAATTAATGTACATTCGAAGAGACCCATCTTTCTTTCTAACAAACAGCACGGGAGCACCCCATGGAGAGATACTCGGTCGAATGAAATCCTTATCTAACAAATACTTTAGTTGCTCTTTCAACTCTTTTAACTCCGTCGGAGCCATTTTATAAGGAGGGATAGAGATAGGTTGCGTATCTAGCAGAAGGTCAATACCGAAGACTATTTCCTGCTCGGGAGGAATACTGGGTAAGTCATCTGGGAACACTTCCGAAAACTCATTTACAACGGGGACCGACTCAAGAGTAGGGGTTTCAGAATCTATATCCCTCACCCTAACAAGATGGTAAAAGCAACCTTTTGAAATCATCTTTCTAGCTTTAAGATAAGACACAAATGGACCTCTAGGCATAGAATTTCCCCCCTTTCACTCTAGGATAGGCTCATTCAGGAATTGGAATCTAACCACCCGAACCCTACAATCAATAGAAGCATAACATGTATGCAATCAATCCATACCAAAAATCACATCAAAGTCTAACATGTCAAGCTCTACCAAGTCAACAAGAGTAACTCTGTGAGATAAGGAAACGGGACATCTCATATAGACCCTCTTAGTCACCACAGAATCACCAACAGGGGTAGAGATAGAAAAAGATTCTAATAAAACTTCCGAAAGAACATTAAACCTCATCGCCACATAGGGCGTCACAAAAGATAAAGTAGCATCGGGATCCAAAAAGGCATACACATTAATAAGAAAGACTTTTAACATACCGGTGACTACGTCCAAAGAACTCTCTTGGTCACCTCGGGATTGGAGAACATAGAAGGGGTTTTGCTTCGGAGCATTGGAATTCGAACCACTAGGAGGAGCTTGCTTTCCCTCTCTTCCTTTAGCCGTAAGCATTGGGAAATTCCTCATTTGATGACCACTCTTACCACAGCCATCCGTTCCGGCTAGACACTTACCCTCGTGCCTCCTTCCACACTTGGTGCAATTAGACTTGGACGATGAAAATCCATTACCATTACCTCCTTTAGGCCTAGGGTTAGACACCCTCTCTTGGTTGAACTTAGAAGGAGAATTAGAGGAACCTTGATAAAAAAACCTTTATCTAAACCTAGGTCGACCTTGTCCATTGGACCTAGTGTTGGAGAAGTTCCCATCACCGGTTCTATCCCTTTTAACTTCCTTATTCTTTTCCTTGAGTTTCGATTCCTCAATTTATTGGGCGTGCACCATAAGACGTGAGATATACATATCATGGATGAATATTTCCGTACGACATTTTTTTTCCACCATGTACAATACGCCCGCCACAAACTTACTCATCTTAGCCCTAGAGTCTGCCACCATAGTTGGAGCATACTTGGATAGTTGGGTGAACTTTAGAGCATACTCCTTAACACTCATACTTCCATGACGAAGGTTAATGAACTCTTGCATCTTTGCTTCCCTCAACTCGAGAGGAAAGTGTAACATCTCACACCTAGAAACGACTAGAAAGAGTTAAAAATCTGAAAATATTGATTTTTGGAAAGATTAAGGAAATTTGGAAAATTATGTCTAAGTTAAGAAAGTGAGTTTTGGTCATTTTCAAACGACCATAACTCCTAGCTCAGGATGAGTTAGGAGTAGTTCTTGATATGGTTGGAAAACCCTTGGGAATATCTTTCCCACGCCACCAAGTTTGCACGATTTCGACATTGTATGAGTGAGATATGCGTTTCGGAAGTTGGGCTGTTGGATTGAGGAAGATCCCAATCCGGATTCAAAGAAGGGCAAAGTAGTCTTTTCTCTAATTAATTTCCTAATTAGTTTTTAGGGATTTATTGGGGTAAAAACTTATTTTGGTCAGATTAGAAAAATTATATTCACGCTTAGGACTTGGAGAAAAGAGAAAGGAAGAAAGAAAGGGAGAAAAGCCAAGATTTCGCCAAGAACGTCAAGCGTTTGGAGTGGAAATCATCGGGGGTGATCCCTATTAAGGTATATGAGATTTCTTTCATGTTGGGTTAGTTCACCCACACACTATCTTGTTGCAATTCAGCGAATTTAAGTTATTTAAATGCAAGGAAGGTGAGTTCTTGAAGAACATTGTTGAAAAATTCGTTGAGTTCGTGATGGTTGTGTTGTTGAAGCCTCTTGTTGATTTGATTCGTATTTACGGGTGAATTTTCGAATTAGATCTGTTGTATGTTGAGGGTACTACTGATCCTAAGTGTTTGGGGAAAGAACTATGGAAGTTTAGAGGGTTTAGAGATGAAAAACGAAGGAGAAAGTCCGGGATTTTCTGGGCAAAGGCTTGGGGCACCGCGCCTACCAGAGCGCCACAAAAGTTCCTTTGAACTTTGGCCTCTGGCGCGTCGCACCAGCCATAGAAAGCCCTCTGAAGTTTGAGGGCTGGCGCCCCGCGCCTCTCAGAGCGCCAGGGACGCCAGTTCTCCCCATTCGTTTCCCACCTTCTCGTACTTGTTTCTAAGTGATGTACCTATGTTTCCTAGTCCATTCCAATACTCTAAAGTACATCTAAACATCATGAAATCATCCATAAACATGAGATCATGAACCTTGAATCCATAATTCAATTCAAGGAAAGTTAAGTTCAAAGTCAAGGAAGTTAAGAGTCAAGTCTAGAAGTTAAGGAGCAAGTCAAAACTAGGTTTCTTAAAGTTTTCAAGGGTCTTTAACAATGTTTTAACGTCGTTTTAAGACTTAAGTTTTAAAGTTAAGCAAGATTAAAGCTATGGTTTGAAGTT
>JAJONZ010009880.1:0-15263 GCA_029582445.1 Solanum paucissectum
AACAACAACCTAACCAAGCCCCCATAAGCTCGGTAGGTACAAACAGCACACAAGACCACCTACTCAGGCCCCCATAAGCCCGGAAGGTGCCAATCAACATATATACCCCTATCGGTAGTCCCCTTGCCCCGTAGGCAGTCACATAGCCCTCGTAGGCATTAATATAGCCCCATAGGCATCACATAGCTCTCTTAGGCATCAACATAGCTTATAGACAACTCATAGCCCTCTTAGGCAACAACATGGTCTTGTAGAAAGCACATAGCCTTCTTAGGCGTCAATATAGCCCTGTAGGCAACTCATAGCCCTTCTAGGCATCAATATAGCCCCGTAGGCAACTCATAGCCCTTTTAGGCATCCATATAGCCCTGTAGGCAGAACATAGCCCTTCTAGGCATAGATCACATTCCTGCAGCTAACCACAATAGCCCCAAGGGCAACAATAACAATACAATCACTAAAATCGAGCAATTTAGTTATAAGCAACCTATACAAATAGCCTCTAAGTCGTGTCCAACATATGGACGCTACTAACTGAATAAGAATCCTGACAAGGGAGGATTATATCAACTCGAGCAACCAATAATCAACAATAATGGCTAAAAGTGTAACAAGGATAACAACCCAGTTACATTTCTCCTAAGCTTTAAGGAAACATGTCGTAAGTAGGGAATAACCTTAACATACCTTTCCAATGAAAGCTCGAAAGACCGTAGTTCCTTCACGAAAGTTGTTCCTTATGTCCTAAGTTTCGTAAACACTATATATACACAGCTGGTACGCACCTATAAAAAATTCATAATTATTCTTAAATTGGCAGATTTGCCATATTGCCCCAACTTGTCGAAATGTCCGTAGAAATTCATAAAAACAAGCATAAAAGGGTCCTGAGATGATTACCTTAGTTAACCAGGTGTAAACCTTGAATAAACACCAATAACTACAAATTTATATCTTCAAAAACCAGCTCCAAACGCAGCTAATAGACGGGAAAAATGATTGCCACGTGTAGGAATTACGTTTCTAGGCACGGGGCCAATGTTTAATGGTAGAAATCATCAAAAACTAACATTCATCATACTAGAACTCCATAGGATCCCTCTCTAAGCTTTCTCTTTGGTTTTGGAACTGAAATGAAATGTTTTCATGGCTTAAAACATTAAATAAGCCGACATACCATATTTTTTTACCCGACCCGGATTCTTCCCCGGCTGTCCCTAGTAAAACCCTCATAACTTTTTATTCTGATATCGGTTTGATACAGGGTTTTGTGCATTGCAAACTAGACTCGTAGGCCTTCGATTTAATGGGTGATAGGCCTTCTAACTCTTTATATATTGGGAGAAAACATCCAAGACATTTGACCCAAATTTTAGAGAAATCTTTAAAAAGGAACTTATGATAACTTTCGCCAACTTTTATTTTGCCACTTACTTAACTTCAAAACTTGAGATACAATCCTTGAACACTTAAAATATGAACTACCACATCATTTTTAATTTATTACTCACCCTCCTTTTCTTTCCACGAAGATACGAGTTAATTTAGACGTTTTGAATAGTCGGGGTGTTACATTTTTCCATTACATTTAGACACATGAATTTTTTCTGTAGAGAATTTAGAGGTATCTACAATATAAATATGTTTGTTCCTTTGCCCCGTTAGAACTATATCTCCTGCTGTTAGATTGATTACCTCTACATCAGTGGAATGAAATATTACCTTGTTTCCTTTGTCACAAAGTTGAGAGATGTTGAGAAGATTGTGCTTCAGACCTTCAACATGGTAAACTTTTTCGATTAAATATTCACCTGTCATCCCAATTGCTCCAATGCCTTTAATCTGCCCCTTTTTCCCGCCACAAAAAGCTACCAGTCCACCGTTCTTTTCTTCAAGTGAAAGGAATTTTGTTCTGTCTCTTGTCATGTGCCTTGAGCAAGCGTTGTCCATATACCAATTTTGCTTGCTTGCCTTCACTTGTTCCTGAAAGAAAATTCAGAGGTTAGTTTTAGGCACCCAGATTAACTTGGGTCCTTTCTTATTATAAAAAGGATGAATTAAATCCTTGTTTGCCCAGTTTGGAAGAGGTTTTGCTTCTGAAGCAAACATGTTCCTTAATTGGTGGTTAAAGTCTCTTCCATTGTTTTTGTTAGAAATAACTTTGTTTCAGTGACAGGTATTCTTCAAATGGCCTGTTTTTCCACATAATGAGCAGAATGTAGGGAATTCTTTGATAGATTCTTTTTCATATCCTAAACCACCTCTATTGTTCCTAGTGTTTTTTTCCAATTGTTTCACAATCATAGACGACTTTGTCTATTTGTTCGCTTGATTAACCTTATTTTTTGTTTTAACTAGTTCGAGACTCATTCTCCTGGATTTCTCCTTTTCTGCTAGTAATTCTCTTTTTATTTTTATGACCTCCTGTTCATAAGAACCCCTTCTATCCAGTATATTTTGGTTCAAGGATTCAGGTTTTAATGATATGTCACAAGTCTCGACTTGTTTCACCTTTTCAGATAGAAGTTTATTTTTCTATTTTAGATCACTGTTTGATTTTTCAAGATCGATATACTCGAATTTTAAACTAGTCATGGCACTTAACAGATGACTCTTTTCACTACTTAATTCTTGTATAGTTCCTATGAGAGTTAGCATGAATGATGCAAGTTTTTTCTTAGAGAATGAACTTAATTTGTCCTTTAGATTAGAGAGATTTATCTGATTTTCTTCATTTTCAGAATCAAATTCATGTTCTGAGTCTTCTATGTCCATTAAAGTAATGTCCTCTTCTTCATCAGCGTCATCTGAACATGTTCCCCAGTCAGCATACATAGCTTGATTGTTCTCTCTTTTCTTCCCTTTCCTTTTATTGGCGAGTTCCTTTTTTTTTTTTCCAGCCCTTTCCTTTTTTCATACTACTTCCCACATAGGACAGTTTTTAATTTGATGATTAGTTTTACCGCATTTGTAACATCCACCGATTTGACTCTTTTCTGCATTTCTTTCCTTGGTGGGTGCAGATTTCTTTCCAAGATTCATACCCTTTTTAAAAAACTTCTTGAAGTTCCTGCTTATCAAAGCTATATCTTCGTCATCTAGATCTGATTCATCATTTTCATCAGTGACCTTGAGAGCAAGATTTTTTTCTTTACTGCCTTCACTTCTTTTGGTGCTTTCAACATTCATCTCGTACGTTTTTAAGTTTCCTACCAATTCATCTAGAGTCATATTTGTTAGATTTTTTGCTTCCCTTATTGCGGTTACTTTGATTTCCCATGACCTTGGTAGAGTTCGGAGAATCTTGTCTACTTGTTCCTCTGTAGTGTATAAATTTCCTAGTGAGTTTAGTTCGTTTATTACGGTAGTGAACCTAGTAATCATATCCTGAAGTGATTCTCCATTTTTCATCTTGAAGGACTCATATTCCGTGCTTAGTCTAGTGATCCTGAACTTTCGAACCTGAGTAGTACCTTCATGTGCGTTTTGCAGCGTGTCCCAGATTTGTTTAGCAGAAGTGCATACAGAGATTCGATTGAATTCATCCGGTCTTAGTCCACATACCAAGATACATTTAGCTTTGACATTCTTCCCTAGCATCTTGTAATCGACATCTCTATATTGAGCCTTAGGCTTGGGAATATCTTTGCCTTCGCTGTCTTTAATAGTTGGTATCAAATGTCCATCAGTAACTCTTACCCATAACTCATAGTCTTCAGCTTGAATGAAGTCTTTCATCATAGCTTTCCACCATGAATAATATTGTCTGTTGAACAAGGGTGGTCTGTTAATGTGTTGTCCTTGACCATCATGTCCAAGAGGAGGTGCAGAACTCATAGTGATATTTTATCTTGAGTTATTAGACTCTTGATTAAGATAACCCGCTCTGATACCACTTGTTAGAATTCTACCCTCATGAATTCTTCAAAGGAACACGTACTAACTGCTTGTTCATCTTTATTTGAAGTTTTAACAATAAACAAATTTGTATAACTCTTTGTATTATTTATAAACCTTCAAATACTACAATGATTACAACGCAATGTAACCTAAGGAATTATAAACTCTAATTCCTATCTACCCCAAAGACACAAAACCCCCAGGTTTTATATCTTCTAACGTTCTTCAAGTTCTTAAACTTGTAGAACAATACCTACTCTCACAACTCTGATAGTAAACAAAAACTTCTTGTCTACAACCTTAAAATCTTTTCTCTCAACCTCGCAGCACTCCCCAAAATAAAGTACAAAACTCTCTCAACTTCTTTTATCGTGTTTTGATGTTCTCTCTATGTGAGTGCGCGAAACTTTCTGATGAAAATAATCCCCTATTTATAGACCAGAAACTCCAAGTCCTTGTTCGATTCAACTTTGTCTTTGCCGCTACAAAGCCTTGTTGAATACAACTTGGACTCCTATAAGTCTTTGCCGCTACAAAGTAAACTTTGCATAGTTTTCTTAACCAATATGGCTTTGAATTTATTCCTTCTTGAATCTTTTACTCACGTGGTTTTCCTACGTTAAGTAAGCTTCCTAACAAATTACAAAGCTACACTTAATTTCGGAATTCTTCTTCCAGTAGGCCTGATTAGACTCAGATCACATTTGCACAACTTGTTCCATGATGCACCTTTTGTCATTCTTCAAAATATGTACTCACATGTACCTAACATATTCTCTATACATGACATGGATCTCACTCTTCATATATTTTTGTTGTTGTTGTCAAGTATATGTAAAACTTGAACATAATATCGTTGATTGGACTCATTACTTGAAATAGAGTTTTTTCTAATCACAATTCAATGAAAAATTTCTGCTATAAAACAAGATTTTCCTACTCCATTCTCATCAAACCAGCTCATTCGAAAACGCATGGTGAGAAAATTTCCATTGATTTTTTTCTTTCTTTTTTCACTAAATCAATCAAAATATCCGTGAAAATAGCCACTAAATATTTTTCAATCGAAAATTTCACTCTTAGTATTGTTTAAGACATAGATCCACACCTAATTTGTATGCACATTAAACGAGCTAGCTAGTGTATTTGTGCAGTAGATAAACCTCTTAGCTATTCTAATTCACTAATGTTGTTGTTGGCTAATAAGAAGCGCAAGACCTTATTATAAGATAGGCATGGCCAACGATGGAGAAAAAGAGACAACACAACACGTTAATTATAATGAAAGAGTGAAAAGATGTGAAAGTGATATATTTTGGTAGCGTTGCTATTCCTTTTAGCATTTGCTCACATGGCTAGTGGTTGAACAAAGTAAGAAAGAGATATCAAAAAAGAAAGCAGGTAGAGGATAGGATACATTCCAATATTCCGATGTCTCTATTGCCCACAACTTATTAGAACCATTATCTTTCATTTCAATTTTCATGGACCCCTTCTTTGTTTCCTTTGATATGCCATAGGCTATGGAGTAGAAGTTTGAGATTACTTTGTTTAAAAGGTGAGTTACAACACTAGCTCATAGTGTAAAAGAGTGTGTATTGTCATGCATATCCAGGATTTCGGCTAAATGGGTGCACGATTACGGAAAAATATATCTTAAAAATAAATTTGATCGATTTGACTTTTAGTTCGTAATATGAACCATTAAAGTTTAAAAATTATAGGTTCAAAATCTATAATACTATTAGCTTTAAATTTTAATATACACATTTTATTTAATTATATAAAAAATTTACAATGCTAATTTTTTTAGAAATTCTCAATGTAACACACTTGAAAATTTTGAAAGAATAAAGGAAAAAACAAAAGAAAAATTAGTTGAAACGACAAAAGTGTAACTGATAACCACTTGAAAAAGTGTTACTCAAAGAGACAAGATATATATAAGATTTAAATTTCTATCTCTCACTTAGAGAAGTGCACCCAATCATCATTGCATTATTATATGATACTTTGAACATGGATTCACACATCTATATTTAAATATTTAAAAAAAAATATAACACTACTATATATGATCTAGAGAGGGAAGCATGGGTTCACCTAAACCCCCGGCACCCCTCTAAATACGCCTCTATTGTCATGTCATCTAAAAAGAGATAACTACAAATAACCAATCGTTCATAAAGCGTTTAATAAATAGCCTAAAAATATATAATTGTTACCTGCTTTAATAGGTTAAGATATATGAATATGCAAAAAATAATAATCAACAGTACTAGTAATTAACTATTCTTTAATATAACTATAATCATTCCACATGATAGGGACAACATCGAATATGAATCTTTTTTGCTAAATTTAAAATGATGAGTCTTTTTTTATATATAAAATACAAACTTACATATCAAATTTTACATTTTAAAAAATTGAAATCCTATTTTTTGGTAAATTTAGGATTTTAAATCATGATTTTAATTAAAATTAAACTTTTGTTCAAATTTTATAAATAATTATAAAACTTATGACCAAACACTTACTTAATGTATTGTTTATGTATGTAAGTGAAATCCTAAAAGCATAGATTCTAATAATATATCGGACATCAAATAAACCCATTCGGATATACTTTTTTTTCTCCCTATACAATTACGTGATATAACCTATATATACAGTTGGCTATGTGAATGATGAGTGGAACATAAATGAGAGGTGGGGCTTGCACGGCATATATAGCACCAAATAACCCACCATTATTTTGTCGTTTTAAAACTAATACTCTAGTACCTATTCTTCCATCTGTTATTCCATTTTATTTGACATGACATTATTATAAAAGTTAAATATTCTTAATAACCATTTTAAAAATATTTCTTTTAACATTCTATTTTAAAAAAAATAAAAATGTAATGCATGTATGTAGTTTCAAAATATTTAAATTAAATAACAATTGACAAATCAAAAATTCAAATTACGTAAAAAAATTAGATGATTTAAACTTTAGGTTATTACTTGTATTATTATGAGGTAAAATAGTTTGCTCTCATAGTTGACATCAAATCTGTTTTCTCAAAAATTTTAAATCTTTTTTTTGTTTTCCAAGTTAACTTTTGCATCCGTACTGACAACTGACTAGACGAAATGCTTGTTTTTATCACTTTATCTGTAAAATATAATGTTTTTCTTTGTTTGTCCATATGGAAGATCAAGTATACCAAATTAAAGGCCGGGAAAATGGTCTGATATATTTCTTTAATTTTGTTATTTAGAATTGATATATTTCTGTTATAAAAATGACTCATATATACTTTATCGATGTTCAAATGACTTACATATATCTCTATCATTACAAAAGAAGCTCACATATACCAATCATCTGGAAAAAAATAGTTTTAAATTTATTTTTTTGACTTTAATTTTTTTTTAAAAATCATCTTGGAAATATATGACCCTTCTAGCAAAGTTTAAGGTATATTTTAATTTTTTTCATACATAAATTATTTTTTGACTTCTTTTGATTATCATTATTTGAGTTTCTTGTTTTTTTTTTCTTTCATTCTTTAGTGTAAAGAAAAAATATGTAAACTATTTTTTGCGGCTATATTATAATTTAGTTTTTTTATTTCTAAAAAAAATTGGGGCATCTATGATAAATATTACAAGAAAATTAGTGAAACATAAATAAAATTATCCATTAAAATAATAAATTTAAATTAGTTGTTGAAACAAAAAGAGTCAAAAAAAATATGTGTGAGGAGGATCAAATAGCCCATATGGATTACTTATAATTTTTTCAAAGAAATAATTTTAAAAAAAATTAAAATTAATTTTTTTCACTTCTGTTAAAGAAAAAGGGTATATGTGAACTATTTGTATAATAGTAGCGGTATATATGAATCACTTTCATAACGAGAGATATAACAACTCTAAATATTAAAATTTAGGGGTATAACATGCCCTTAAATATATGGATTTGCTAAAAAAAAACCAAAAAACCATATAGTAGACAATTTTAATCCAACTTTTCATCATTAATCTTTCTCAATAAACGAATAAAATATTCAATTAATTCAGATGGAGGGAACGAAAAGGAGGATAGACTTATTCATACTACATCCCTTCCATATTTATCTGTTTAAGGAGAGATGTGTTAGCAAAATACATGGATCCCCTAGTGGCTAGCTAGTGCAATCAAAAGACAAAAAAATGTTTTACTTTGGGAAAAATACTTGCAATATCGATACTGAACAAAAATTAAAAATAGTAAATAGATTATGAAAACTATATTATAGCAAGTAATTGTCTTGACAGTAATACTGACACCACGTAAATACAAATTATTGTAATATCGTTTCCCACAATTCAAAAATCACTTCCAAACATGTATACTCATAGGGGATTATACTTCACAAAAGACAACTCCTTTACAGGCAAGTTGCTTTAGACCTCACCTATAGAGAGAGGCAAATCCAACTGTTTTGCCTTGCAAGTTCATTTCTCATGTGCACGAGACTAATCCTTTTTACTATAGCCTTTTCCAACTCTAATAGAAGACAATCTATATATAATATAAAACTAGGTTTATCTTCTATTTTTCTTATTTATATTCTATATGTAAAGGCAAGATCTTAACAATCACTCATATAATTCTCTTAATTATGTTTAGTGTTTTAAAGTTTTTTTTTCTTCCAAAGAGAAATGAAATGTCACGTTCTTCCCGATCTAATTCACCATAAATAAGTCTACAATGAAGGAAAATTATTGTGAGCATGTAACAATAGTCCATCACAATTTAATTCACCCTAATTATCAACAAAATTATTGAGTATGATAATGGAGAACTTAAAGACATTTTGGTAGCTATTTAATTTATAAATCTGTCCAAGTTAATTTACTTTAAATCCTTGCCAGTTATTTAGCCAATTTTTTTGTGTAGTTCAAACTTTTCTTAGGATAAGGACATGTGAGCTATGAAAATTTATGGTATCTTATTATATGATCTTTCACTTTTCTTTTATATATATATAATATAATATACTTGTATAAGTTCATATCAATTGAGATCTAATTCAATCTATGAAATACTCATTCTTGAATAACATATATTTTCTCATGGGAAATTTACTTGATAAACATGATCTTGCACGAGATAATTAATTTAATGTGATATATATATATATATATATATATATTTATTTTTTTTATTTATTTTTTTTTATTTTATTTTTTTTGAGATAATTGATTTAATTTGATTTATTTATTTTTTGTGTTTCTTCAATTTATATCGTGAAAAAGTGAAGTAGATATCGCAAAAGCACATTTGATGAATGGTAACGGATTGTCGAAGATTTCATATTGCGGTTCATTCGCTCAAGTCAAATTGAGTTCCAATATAATAATACATTTGAATATGCATTAATTTACAATCCATTTTATTATCCGAGATGATACATTTGAAGCTATAGGTTTATTGGAGAGTTCTTAGAACAATTAGTGTTGAGTTGGGTACAAGAATTAGTCCCTTGGATTATTGAGTTGTAATCTGAAATCGGTCACTTAAAGTTAGGAAATGTTGTTTGAAAATCCTACAAAATGTAGGTTTGTGGTTTTTACACGGTACATCGTTATGTTCACTATTGTCCTTTATTGCACTTTGTTTCAGTAGTTGAACCTGATTTTAGACGAACTTCAGAAACTTGAGATTAGTAGTTGTTGCTAGAGTCTATTTTTCCGTTCCAAGTAAGAATGCCAATTTTACAAAACCTTGCAATTTCTATCTTTACTTTTCCTAAAAAGTATTTGAATTCCACCTTCCACGTTGTTTGGTCGACCAATTCTAAATAGTTACTATCACTTAACACATCTACATATCTATTATATGTTCTATTATTATCTTCATCTCCAAGTCTCCATTAATTCCTCTTTAGCCTCCTCCTCACGCTTCTCTCGTTATTCATCATTTTCTCTGCTTTAACCATACTACTAGAGGGAGTAGTACTATTTAACATTCTCTTCTAGTCTCTATGATCTACGTACCATTTTGATTACTAAATTGCTTTCGAAGTATTTCTTACCATGGCGATTGAGCTGTGTTCATCTGATGAGTCTAGTGTGGGCATAATGAGTCCAGCTCGGATCTCCTTTTCTCATGATGTTTCACAAACAGGCTCTGTTCCTGTTGAACAATATATTCGATCAACTTCACCTTCCTCCAGCATTGATTTTGATTTTTGTGTATTTCGTGAGAGCTTAGATCTAGAATCTTCTTCTGCTGATGAGCTTTTCTTTGACGGAAAGATTCTTCCAATTGAAATCAAGAGAAGAATTTCCTCTGTTCCGCCTAGAAAAACAGAGCAACAACAATTACCACCGCTACATCCTCTGCCTCCGTGCAATACTAGTCTTCATTGTGTCAAAACGTCGAATAGTGAATATGCAATCCAAAATAATAAAACAGGGGCTCTCGAATCATCGGATGAGAAACAGAATCCGAATTCCAAATCGTTTTGGAGATTCAAAAGAAGTAGTAGTTGTGGGAGTGGGTATGCAAGAACATTATGTCCATTGCCGCTTCTTTCTCGAAGCAATTCAACTGGTTCATCTCCAAGTGTGAAGCGCAATTCAACATTATCAAAGGATAATTTAAAGCATCATTCTCAAAGACACTTATCAAAATCAATGTCTTCTAATGGTTCAAACAGTCAAAAACCTCCATTGAAGAAGGCACCATACAACAATGGAGTTAAATTCAGTCCAGTACTAAATGTTCCTCCAGCAAATTTGTTTGGATTAAGCACTTTCTTTTCAAGTGGCAAGGATAAGAACAAGAAGAAGTGATTAATTAAAGAATTAAGTAGCAGCATTTGCTTTATTAGTTTCCAAAATTAGTAAGGTGTGATTAAGTTATTTTTGCTCACTTTTTCCATTAACATGATTGAGATTTGAGAGGAAAAAGTGAAGAAAAGGATAACTGGGGCCAAAAGCATGGAGCATAATTCATTCCATGCCACATGCTTTTTTAAGAAGAAACAGGTAACATTTGCTATCAGATGGCAGGGAGGAGAGGGCCTGTCCCATTATGCTTTTATTTTGTTTTTGTGCTTTTGATTGCCTTACACATGCATGTAGTTACTATATGTGATTTCAATTTGCTTCTTTGCTTTTTCTTTACTGATTCTATCATAGACAAAAAGTATACCAGTAGTTCAACTGCTCATGCTCTCAAATACATTTTCGATTTGAGTCGATTTTTTCATTAAGTTAAAGTTCAAATGTTGAAATTAAATAAAATTTATCAAGTCTGTTTTCCTCGTCGATTACTATCAATTATTAATCACCATTATTATCATAGTCACTGCAGCACCAACCATTACCACTATACAAACCATCTCCATTATTATTAGCGAATATATATGTAAAAACAAATGAGGCTTTAATCCTGAATTTCTTTTTTCAAGTAAAATTCATATTTAAATAAAAAACTATTTTAAACTTGAACTGCAAATCCTAGTTCCTCAAATATTGTGTAACCATAATGTCAGAGAGGTCACCACTGTCCACTGTTATCTCTTTTTAAAAATTCTTTAGTCAGGGCAGGGCAGGGCAGTACTGACACTCAAGATTTTACACATGCCTATTCTCACTATCATGTCCCAATTTATATTTTTATCAGGCATAATAGATCGGCAAGATTCAATTAAATATCTCAAACTCGTGATAGAGTGTTTTTTTAAAATATTTTTTTATTTAATTTTAATTTTAATTTTAGTGTTTTCTCAAATTTATTATGCAGATAAGTTAATAATTTAAATAATTATCTCGTTTAATTATATATATCATCCTCAATTGGAATTTGCGTGAGGTTTTATGATTTACAAAAACTAATTTGTATAATTAAATTAGATGATATATATATATATATATACTTAATCATGTGTTCAAATATCGAAATAAGCCATAATTTTAGTATCTAAATAAAATTTCTGGATAAACTTAATTGTCTATCGATTTATTAAACTCCTTTTATTATGCGTACATTTTGGCATCTAACAGGCTCTTTACAGTACGAGTGCAACAAAATTTAACTACTTTCCTCAAGTCAGTTTTTACAATTAGAATTAAATGTGTTAAAAAAATGATGGGCAGTTTAAGTTCATAAATGTATACATTTGGGTGTGTTTGGTATAGAGGAAAATATTCAGAAAATGTTTTTTTTTTATGTTTGTTGATCAAAATAATTGGAAAATATTTTCTTTAGGAAACCAAGTTCCTTAAAAGGAGGAAAAATGACTTCCAAAGTAGGGAAAACAAGTTGTATAACAGTATAAGTAATGTTTTAAGTTTATTGTTTCTTTCCCACCGACCCAATCCACTCAACCCTCACCCGCACCTTTGAACCTACACTTCCAACCCCTATCCGTCTTC
Source organism: Solanum paucissectum (assembly GCA_029582445.1). Lineage (NCBI taxonomy): Eukaryota > Viridiplantae > Streptophyta > Magnoliopsida > Solanales > Solanaceae > Solanum > Solanum paucissectum. Next base: position 12,325 of record JAJONZ010009880.1, read on the forward strand.
GTAACATTTTATTAGATAATATATAAATGCTCTTAAAATAATATATTCTTGCTTACTTATCAAATATTTTTAAAAAAAAAATCGAAAAAGAAATTCATTTATTTTTCAAAAAATATTTAATTTTTTTTTATAAATGTGAAAAATATTTTCCTTCGTGCCAAATGCACATTATTCCATTCCAAATTAGTAAAAATAAGATTAAGCAGGCTAAAGAGAAACAAAGTTATATGCATTGCTCTTATTTGAACATCTACAATGATAGAGAGATTTCATTTGGCATAAAATACCTAAAGACAAAAGATAAAGTCCTTCACAGTCCAGGTCAAAAGTTTTTCCCCTCTTGATTTTTCAGGGGCATAAAGAATCAAGTTTAATTTATAGGACGTATTTTTTTTATTAGTCAATTTAAAAAGAAATGACATACTTTTTTATTTGATAACTATTTAATGACATTGTCAATATTTTATTTATGTTAGATCTTATTTATTTGAATTTTTTTTATAAAGATATACTTTTCTATTGAAAAATTTATTTACTTTAAAGATATTTATGAAATATTACAAAAAAAATTCATAATTTTTGAATTTCGTACTAGTCAATCTACATCACATAAATTGATCCAGAAAAAAGTAACCAAGCACTCCATCCATTCCATTTTAATATTTTATTTTTATACATTTCATACTTTTTACAAAATAATACTACACAATATTTAAGTATGACTGTTATAAAAAGATAATTTTACAAAGAGTATACTGCTATAATTAGGTATTTTCCCAAATTTAAGTATGACTTTTTATAGAAAGATAATTTTACAAGAGTATACCGCTATAATTAGTTAGTTTCCCAAAGTTTTTTGGGAGAAAGTATCCAAGTAAAACTGATTTGTTGGTGTCAACTGGCAAGTTAAACGGGCCTTGGGCCTAATAAGAGGAATGGGCTAAGAGGCCCAAGTTTGATAAAAATAGCAAGGAATGTTGGGATTAACTTCTTAAGCGTTTTCGTAAAATTTCAATTTTGTCCTTTTAACACATAAGTTAATGAACTATTTGCAACTTATGGTCTTTCTTGAGATCACTTTACATTTTGTCCATCTTACATTGTGAATTTTGAACCTTACGGTAAATGAACTCCTTAAATTATTGAGCTAACCTCTAAGTTTGTGTTTAAGAACTTATATATATATGCAATTTTTCATCAAACAAGTTCAAATGAACACCTCTTGCCCCTTTTTAAATCCACCCCTGCATACTATAATCAAAATTTGTGACAACTTCCCCATGGGATGAGAATTCAAAACAAAGTTGTCTTTGAGAATCAAAATTGGCTTAGAGCTATTTTAGAATAAAGGTCACTGTTATGCCGTAATTTTCCTAACCTTTAGAAAAATCACATTTTGAAATGTTCTAAGTATAAAACATCTTAAGAAAAATACTTAGAAGAGAGTCGTCACTTAATTTTTTAAAGAAATTAAGAAAACTTATAAATTTCAAAGATTTAAACAGAAAAATCATTTAAAAATACCAGAGAGGGTTCGAGGTTCAATTTGAACTTCGAGAAGGGTTTAAGCATTCGAAGTGCCCGCTAACATGCAGTTGACCTGCGATTTGACTAAAACGACTTCGACTAATTTTAGAAAATATGATTTGACATGAAAATAATTTACAACATTTGACTAACTTTGAGAAAATAGTTAAAAAGAACAATTTTTAATTTTTTAAGAAAATTGGACCTTGATTGAAATATTCGAATTAATTTGCAAGCGATTAGAATTTTGGCAAATCTAGGTTAATTAGAATTTTATTTGAATCTCTAAAAAAAGTAATTTAGACCCATTTAGTCAATTAAAAGCATGAAAATTATTTTAAATTAATCGAAGATTAAGTAAAAGTTTCCAATAAAAAGTACAAGAGTTGATAAAAGTGAAATTTTATTAAAGTATAGTAACATAAAGAATATGGTTCATCTTTTGGGGATTTAATTAAGTTAATTAACAAATCACATAAAAAGGGTTAGAGAGTTAATACGAACAAATAAATAATAGTAATAATAAGAGAATGCCCAAATTTGGGCCCAATCTATTGGACTTTAAGCCCATTTTCGCCCCAAAGACTTGTGTATACGAAAAGTGTATATCGATGTATATATGCCATATTTTGATCCATTTTCGTGTATATCGGACTGTATGCCGAGTGTATACGGTCCATTTTGACCCCTGCAACCTGCATTTCATTTTTTATGCCCTGTATATCATGTGCACAATTGATGTATAGCAGTGTAAGTTGTTGTATACATCAGGTATACAACTCATTTTTGAGCTTTTGGAGGTTTGCATCAGCTTCCCTTTCACCCTCGAACACCAAAGGCTGACTCGATACTCAAAAATGCAGGGAGATGGTGAAAAAGTGTCCAATTTAGACTCCGCGTAGCATCAAATGTAAAGAAAGTGAAAGGAAAGAATTAACATGAGATAATTCAAGATTGTCACTAAGCAAGTTTGCTAATAAAGAGACAATAAGCAGATGCAGATCAAATAATATGCAAATTTAAGATATGAATCACATGCATCAAATGAAGTAAGAATCTTTATCTTCAACTAAAGCCAATGCATAGAGCTAATTTGATCAATTTTAGAAAGAAAGCAATTTGTAAGAGTGAAAGGACATCACAAATAAACCTAAAAAATGATTAAAAAAATGAAATCAACAGACAACAAAACTAATGTGACAATCATACCAAAGAATGGTTAGAAGCTTCACATCTAGATGACTACTAAGACAATTTCAATACATTGGAAAGCAATAATGTGAACATCACAGTAAACTTAACCGCTCTTATCTTATTCACAATCATAATGACATTTGACTAGACAACACTAAACAAACCAACATAAGTTAAATTTGAAGCTAGCAATATGGTCTTAGCATTTAAATTCAAAC
>JAJONZ010009881.1:0-22680 GCA_029582445.1 Solanum paucissectum
TCATCAAGATGTTTGTCCTACTTCATCTTTGATCGTGAACATAAATTTATAACTTATATGCACCGACAATTTTAGTCTTCCGTGTATGAGTTAAAATACTCCATACACAAAATTGTCTACTATATAAGCAATGGACACACATATATACACAATGATCTATTTAAACAAAGATTTTATTATATTAAATAAATAACATAAAATCTTTACAAGGGATTAAATAAAAATTACTATAACACAATTACATGGTTAATAGTATATCCCAACAGTAATACTATCAGGGAATTTAGATGCAAATTCTATACTCCTATTAATTAGACTGATATTACCTTTTTCAATAAAATGACCTAAAAATCTGACTTTATTTTGAATTAAGCCATTTTTGGTGCAGATATAACCAAACCATTTTGTATAATAATATTCTTGAATAAGTTAAGGTGTGTAAAATGGGTTTCTATATATTTTGAAAATACTACAATGTCATCTATATAGACTATGATAAAATTACTATATAGCATGAATATATCATTCATGATCTTTTAAATTCTGATGGAGCATTTTTTAGTCCAAAAGGCATAACGTTCCATTCATATTGACCCATCGGGACATTGAAAGTTGTTTTGAATCTGTCAGACTCCGCTATCTGGATTTGCCAATAACCTGATTTCAGATCAAACTTTAAAAATATTATGGCATCATAAACCCTGTCTAATAAATCCTTCTTATTAGGAATAGGGTACCTGATCCATCGGAGTGCTTTATTAAGCGGTTTATGATTTATGACTAACCTGGGGGCTCCCCATTCCTGTTCTGCATGTTTAATTCATTAATCATCCTCGTAAAAAGGTTTAGTAATAAATTCAAGTATAAACGGTCTATTATTCCAAGGACCAATATTTTTTTCATTATCCTAATAAGTAAGGGAGAAAATATCATTGATGAATATAACACCCAAAATAATTTGGTTGGTGATATCTTTTACTAATACAAAGCTTTGAGGAACACAATTTTTTCCTTTGCAAATATAAGCTTTAGGTAGTTTAAATTCAATATTGATTTTACTGCCATTTGCAGACCGAAGACTATGAGTAGTTTTATGAAAATACGTTGAAGGTATTAAACCTTCCTGAATACAGTTTAAATCAGCAGCACTATCAATAAGAGCAATAAATTCTTTTTTATAAATGTAATCTATTAAAAAAGTGATTTTCGTATAAAACTGTTGAGAAGTAAAAGCTTTTAGATTTTGTAAAAAATAACCTTTTGAATTACCAAAATTTAGATTTTTCAGAAAATCTATTATTATTAATATTATCATTCTGGACATTTCATGTGCCACCGTAGCATATTTCTTCTGGGCATCGCTCCAATTTCCAGAATGAAATATGATCAAATATTCCGTTTTATCATGGGGATTAATATGTTTCAGTATTCCACCATAACCAATGTTAGACGCATCTGTCTCAATAATCTTTTGCCAAGAAGGGTTAGCAAGAGTTAAACAAGGTAAAGATTGAACACAAAGTTTAATATCTTTTATCAAAGTTGTATGACTCTCAGTCCAAAGTGATTTGTGATCTTTTTTTAGCCTATCATATAAAGGGGCCAAATCACGAGACAAATTTTTATAGAAGGGGGATATGTATTTTAAACTCCCTAAAAATCTCTGTAATTGAGTTCGATCTGTGATAACATCAGGAAATTTTGAGGCAAAGTCTAAGCCTCTTTGAATTGGGGGGACTTTCCCTTGACAAATATGATGTCCCAAAAATCGAACATCCGTTTGAAATAAACTCATTTTTTGTTTAGAAATTACCAAACCATTTTGTATAACTATTTTTTTTAAATGTCTAAATGCTTGATATGCATTTCGAATGTTTTTGAGTAAGCCAAAATATCATCAATATAAACAATGATAAAATCCAAATATGGGTTGAAAATATCATTCATAATTTTTTGAAATTCAGAAGGAGCGTTTTTTAATCCAAATGGCATAACATTCCATTCATATTGTCCAAATGGGACGTTAAAAGTTGTTCTATAAGAATGCTCTTTAAATATCTGGATCTGCCAATATCCTGATTTTAAATTAAATTTTGAAAATATATTGGCATCATATAATCTTGATAATAAATCTCTTTTATTTGGAATAGGATACCTAATCCACTTTAAATATTTGTTTAACGGTTTATAATTGATGACCAATCTGGGAACGCCTCGTTCCCTTTTTGTAGCATTATTCACATAAAAGGCAGTACAAGACCAAGGAGATTTTAAAGGTTTTATCAAACCCTTTTATAATAAATTATCAATTTATTTTTTGCAGAATTCTATCAATTCGGTGTTCATCTGACAAGGATGAGATTTTGTCGGAATATCAGTCTCAAAAAAATTATCTTCATATGGAAGAGTAACAATATGCTTTTTACGATTCCAAAAGGCACTAGGATGATCAGCACAAATATCAACAGTGATTTGTTCAGAAATTAATTTAATTTTTTCTTGTACTTTAATTGATTTTAAAGTATCAAATATATTTATGCTGAACAATTCAAGTTGCAAAGAGTCAACATGCTTATGTTTCATATTAATTAAAACATTAATATGACGAGTAATAGGGTCAGTGATAAAAGTATAACTAATATCTCCATCTTCATAAGTGGCAGAAAAACCCTTAAGCATTTATATTAGTAAAAGGATATATAGCATTTATAAAAGGGGTTCCAAGTATAATTGGAGGGTATAACTGATTTTTAACCAAGAAAGAGAAATGCGGAATGCAAACTTTATTTTGGCAAATACGAGTATTAGGCAATTTATACTTTATATCCAAAGCATATCCAGATGCAGATTTAACCATATGAGTTGTTTTTTCAAAATATGTGATTGGCACAAGACCTTCTTGAATACAACTTACGTCAGCTCCACTATCTATCATTGCGACATCAGTTATGAAAAAAGTATTATCAATTAGTATGGTGCATTTAACAAACCATTTGTGAGCAGTAACGATCTGCATCATTCCCAGAAACATATTTTGTCGGGGATTAATAGTGATAAAATTTGCAAGAGTATTTTCTTCTTCAGCAATATTTTTACCTTTGCTATTAACTGACTCAATCTGAGTAAGGCGGTGATCACAAATAATCTGATTTTGTTTAAGTGTTTTAATCTCTTGTTTTAATTGTTCAATCTCTCCTTTCAAATCATCAAAAGAAGTATCACGTATAACAACATGTTGTCTAGCAAGTCTATTATTGACTTCAGATAAATAATAAGGTGCAGAATATTCAAACTCATTTTTAGGTTTTTCAATAGCGTTTGAAGAGCTAACTATATTACCCACAACAAACTGAATAATTTTTTCGCGCAAATTATTATCAGTCACTTCTTTTAACAATTCTATAACGTTATCAGAAGTAATGGTATGAATGTTCATATCTTCAAATTGAGATTGTATATAAAATTCATCATTTTCACAGTAAAAAGAATCGCCATGACATTTACAAGCATCAACAGGTTCTTGCTGAGTATTACAAGAGGATTCAGGTTTATCATTCTCAGTTTCAGAACTAGCATCAGAATCATAATCGGATTCAGAACCAGAGGTGTATAAGAAACTATAGATCTTGTCGTGAATAACTTCATCGAGCTCTAAAACTTTAAGCTTCTCAAGCTTACAATTAGGAGCAATACGACCAAATTTTCCACATTTGTAGCACTTAATCTTAGTGAGTTCCCGTCTAGACCTATTCTTTGTAAATCTATTAGATTTACGATAAACTTTTCGCTCTTCTCGCTCCTCCATAGACCTTTGTCTAGACCTTCTTTTCCTATAAGATCTGTCTGAATTATTCGGACTAGAGTCTTTATGGTTAGTACTCTTAATAGTATCCGATAAACCGAACTGAGTACAGAAACCGCCTAGTTGAGATCTTTCTATAATCTTTGCAATCTTAAGCTGCCTAGATAGCTTCAATTCATTGCAAAAATTAATACCTTCTTGAGTGCAAGCTCCTATAAGCTTACCATAGGAATAAGCGCCATATGGAACAATACCTTGCGAATTTCTTAGAGTCTTTTTAACTCTTTCAACTAATAGGGGGACCAATCCGTCTATAAACTTGGCTTTCCAATGCTCAAGACCGTTTTCCGGTAGTTCCATCACCCTACTTAAATAAGTATCTTTATACCATCAGAATTCTCCTAAATGTCTACATCGAAGACCATTTAGCAAAGATTGAACAATTTCATATTAATTGGTAAATCTACCAATAAAATGTTCAAAAATAGTCAAGAGTAGGGAAAGAATAACGAACAACATAAACAAGAATTAATTAGAACAGTGATAAAAACCCGTCAAGAGTTAAGATATAAACAGGAAAGAATTAACTATAACCTATATGCAGGCGTATGCCAGAAATCTATATTAGCACAAAGAAAAACAATATTTAAGTTACAAATGCAAATACAACAAATTGAATATAAATTAAAGCACAATTTAAAATGAATAAAGAAGAATTTTCTATAGACGAAAAAACATACGAAAACAGGAAAAATTAAAAATAAAAATAATATTTTCAAACATAGGAAGACGGTATAAGAAAATAGGAGATAATTTAAGTCTAATGCTAGAAAAGGAGTCATTAAGGTTAGAAGATAGTCTAACAGCCATGGTACGTATAGCGAGAGAAAATGATGAAGTAGATAGACAAAATGAAATAAAAATAATAAAACAACAAACAAAACTAGAAATCCAACAAATAGAAGAGACGAAAAATGATAAGATAATTGCCAGGTATATCTATTTATGATTATGCATAGCTAAATCCTTTAAATCCTGAATATCATAAAGCATGATTAGATAAGTTTACATTAGTTATTATATACTAGAATTATTTGAAGCATGTTTTCTAGTTTGTTGACATGGGGAAAAAAGGAAAAACTTCCAGAACTATGCCATCCTATAGTTGAAACCGTAGGCGAGAGAAGCCGTGAGGGGAGTAAACAGAGTTGAGGCGCTGTTTAGGAAGTAATTACCTTTCAAAGTACGATGTTAATAGTGACAAGAAAACATGGTTGAAAATAATCTAGTTTATAGTAAACTAATATAAATATTATTATTATGCAATATGGTATGAGGGAATTATATTGAATTAAGAACAACATAACGATATGATTACCTATTTATATGATGACATGATAATAAATTATAAAACGCTAACTTTACATATACTCAAAGATATAGAAATTATCGAATTAAGAAGAATAATATGGGAAAAGATATTTGAATATAACGACTTAGAACTAATGAATCAAACATGTTACGATATAGAATTACATGAACTAGATTCAGACCTAGAAAGATTTAATATTAATGATTTATAATTAGACTCAGACTAATGATAAATTACGAATACTTACAATATTGGCATGAAACCAATGAAGAAATAACCCTGTTAGGAAATCTGGTAAAAGAAAATATAGAAATGTATCAAAGAACCCAAGATATACAATATATAGAATATATCATAGAAAATGTGAAAGAGATAATTAGAATAATACCGCTGATGAGATTAAACCAATTATACAATTTATAAAAATTGGGATAACTAAAGAAATGATTATACCAGAAAAAATAGAAATAGAAGACGAAATACAAAAAGTGGAGATACCAGAATTCTATGTAGAGAAACGAATTATTGGAATAGCTACTATTTTAAATGAGTTAACAACCAATTATTTAAACGGAAATTCAGTATGGAGTTATTATTCAAGAGAGAAAACTATGATATATTCAAACTCCAGATAAGTAAGAGCAGCATATATGGAAGAAATCCGACAATGGGTACTATGCCTACTAAAACCAGAACAACAGCCAACTACAAGAGCAATACAATTTTTTTTTATTTCACCAGAGATATTGACAAGATATTGCAAGACAATTGGACATAGATATCCAGATCACCAATGTTCAAAATGTCAAGGAGAAGATAACGTGATTCCAGACGTACAGCTGGAATAAGGAAAGATGACAACGACAAAATAGAAAGCAACAAAAGCAGACAAGATAAAAAGAAGATAGAATCGTTTGAAAAATATGTAAAGTTTTGAAAAGTTGTATAAGATATTGTAAATTATAATAATATACCTGAAAAAATAGAAATAGAAGACGAAATACAAAAAGTGGAGATACAAGAATTCTATGCAGGGAAGCGAATTATTGGAATAGCTACTATTTTAAATGAGTTAAGAACCAATTATTTAAACGAAAATTCAGGATGGAGTTATTATTCAAGAGAGCAAACTATGATATATTCAAACTCCAGAGAAGTAAGAGCAGCATATATGGAAGAAATCCGACAATGGGTACTACTCCTACTAAAACAAGAACAACAGCCAACTACAAGAGCAATACGGAATTTTTTTTTTCACCAGAGATAATGACAAGATATTGCAAGACTATTGGACATAGATATCCAGATCACCAATGTTCAAAATGTCAAGGAGAAGATAACGTGATTCCAGACATACAGCTGGAATAAGGAAAGATGACAACGACAAGATAGAAAGCAACAAAGCCAGACAAGATAAAAAGGAGATAGAATCGTTTGAAAAATATGTAAAGTTTTGAAAAGTTGTCTAAGATATTGTGAATTAGAATATTATTAGGACAGATGTAAAGTAACAGTAGAACCACTAATTAGACATAGTTTAGTGGAATTGTAAAGTTAGGGACAGATGTAAAGTAGGAACAGTAGAAGGACTAATTAAAAATAGTACTTCTCTATTATAAATAGCAAGCCATTCGGCATAGCTAAGACAAGACTTTCTCGACGGAAAGCAAAGCCTTCTGGTACAACAAAATACTCTCAATAAAATAATATTTCAAGCAATATGGAGCAAAAAGATATCGAACAGGTATATCTATTTATGATTATGCATAGCTAATTCTTTCATTCCTGAATATCATAAAGCATGATTAGATAAGTTTATATTAGTTATTATATACTAGAATTATTTAAAGCATGTTTTCCAGTTTGTTAACATGGGGAAAGAAGGAAAAACTTCCAGAACTATGCCATCCTATAGTTGAAACCGTAGGCGAGAGAAGCCGCGAGGGGAGTAAACAGAGTCGAGGCGCTGTTTAGGAAGTAATTACCTTTCAAAGTACGATGTTAATAGTGACACGAAAACATGGTTGAAAATAATCTAGTTTATAGTAAACTAATATAAATATTATTATTATGCAATATGGTATGAGGGAATTATATTGATTTAAGAACAGCATAATGATATAATTACCTATTTACATGATGACATGATGACATGATAATAAATTATAAAACGCTAATTTTACATATACTCAAAGATATAGAAATTATCGAATTAAGAAGAATAATATGGGAAAAGATATTTCAATATAACGACTTAGAACTAATGAATCAAACATGGTACGATATAGAAATACATGAACTAGATTCAGACCTAGAAAGATTTACTATTAATGATTTAGAATTAGACTGAGACTAATGATAAATTATGCATACTTACAATATTGGCATGAAACCAATGAAGAAATAACCCTGTTAGGAAATCTGGTAAAAGAAAATATAGAAATGTATCAAAGAACCCAAGATATACAATATATAGAATATATCATAGAAAATGTGAAAGAGATAATTAGAATAATACCGCTGACGAGATTAAACCAATTATACAACTTATAAAAATTGGGCTAACTAAAGAAATGATTATACCAGAAAAAATAGAAATAGAAGACGAAATACAAAAAGTGGAGATACCAGAATTCTATGCAGGGAAACGAATTATTGGAATAGCTACTATTTTAAATGAGTTAACAACCAATTATTTAAACGGAAATTCAGTATGGAGTTATTATTCAAGAGAGCATACTATGATATATTCAAACTTCAGAGAAGTAAGAGCAACATATATGGAAGAAATCCGATAATGGGTACTAAGCCTACTAAAACCAGAACAACAGCCAACTACAAGAGCAATACGGAAATTTTTTATTTCACCAGAGATATTGACAAGATATTGCAAGACTATTGGACATAGATATCCAGATCACCAATGTTCAAAATGTCAAGGAGAAGATAACGTGATTCTAGACGTACAGCTGGAATAAGGAAAGATGACAACGACAAGATAGAAAGCAACAAAAGCAGACAAGATAAAAAGGAGATAGAACCGTTTGAAAAATATGTAAAGTTTTGAAAAGTTGTCTAAGATATTGTAAATTAGAATATTATACCAGAAAAAATAGAAATACAAGACGAAATACAAAAAGTGGATATACTAGAATTCTATGCAAGGAAACGAATTATTGGAATATCTACTATTTTAAATGAGTTAACAACCAATTATTTAAACGGAAATTCAGTATGGAGTTATTATTCAAGAGAGCAAACTATGATATATTCAAACTCCAGAGAAGTAATAGCAGCATATATGGAAGAAATCCGACAATAGGTACTACGCCTACTAAAACCAGAACAACATCCAACTACAAGAGCAATACATAAATTTTTTATTTCACCAGAGATAATGACAGGATATTGCAAGACTATTGTACATAGATATCCAGCTCACCAATGTTCAAAATGTCAAGGAGAAGATAACGTGATTCCAGACATACAGCTGGAATAAGGAAAGATGAAAATGACAAGATAGAAAGCAACAAAAGCAGACAAGATAAAAAGGAGATAGAATCGTCTGAAAAATATGTAAAGCTTTGAAAAGTTATCTAAGATAATGAAAATTAGAATATTATACCAGAAAAAATAGAAATACAAGACGAAATACAAAAAGTGGAGATACCAGAATTCTATGCAGGGAAACGAATTATTGGAATAACTACTATTTTAAATAAGTCAACAACCAATTAATTAAACGGAAATTCAGTATGGAGTTATTATTCAAGAGAGAAAACTATGATATATTCATATTCCAGAGAAGTAAGAGCAACATATATGGAAGAAATCCGACAATGGGTACTAAGTCTACTAAAACCAGAGCAACAACCAACTACAAGAGCAATACAGAAATTTTTTATTTCACCAGAGATAATGACAAGATATTGCAAGACTATTGGACATAGATATCCAGATCACCAATGTTCAAAATGTCAAGGAGAAGATAACGTGATTCCAGACGTACAGCTGGAATAAAGAAAGATGACAACGACAAGATAGAAAGCAACAAAGACAGACAAGATAAAAAGGAGATAGAACCGTTTGAAAAATATGTAAAGTTTTGAAAAGTTGTCTAAGATATTGTAAATTAGAATATTATTAGGACAGATGTAAAGTAACAGTAGAACCACTAATTAGACATAGTTTAGTGGAATTGTAAAGTTAGGGACAACTGTAAAGTAGGAACAGTAGAAGCACTAAGTAAAAATAGTACTTCTCTATTATAAATAGCAAGCCATTCGGCATAGCTAAGGCAAGACTTTCTCGACGGAAAGCAAAGCCTTCTTGTACAACAAAATAATATTTCAAGCAGTATGGAGTAAAAAGATATCGAACAGGTATATCTATTTATGATTATGCATAGCTAAATCCTTTAATTCCTGAATATCATAAAGCATGATTAGATAAGTTTATATTAGTTATTATATACTAGAATTATTTGAATCATGTTGTCTAGTTTGTTAACATGGGGAAAAAAGGAAAAACTTCCAGAACTATGCCATCCTATAGTTGAAACCGTAGGCGAGAGAAGCCGTGAGGGGAGTAAACAGAGTTGAGGCGCTGTTTAGGAAGTAATTACCTTTGAAAGTACAATGTTAATAGTGACAAGAAAACGTGGTTGAAAATAATCTAGTTTATAGTAAACTAATATAAATATTATTATTATGCAATATGGTATGAGGGAATTATATTGAATTAAGAACAACATAACGATATAATTACCTATTTACATGATGACATGATAATAAATTATAAAACGCTAATTTTACATATACTCAAAGATATAGAAATTATCGAATTAAGAAGAATAATATGGGAAAAGATATTTTAATATAACGACTTAGAACTAATGAATCAAACATGGTACGATACAGAATTACATGAACTAGATTCAGACCTAGAAAGATTTACTATTAATGATTTATAATTAGACTCAGACTAATGATAAATTATGAATAGTTACAATATTGGCATTATAAATCATGAATAATAAGGAATCACAGGACTCATAGGAACCCCCCCAAAATCGGTATCAGAGCTACGGAAAGAATAACGAACAACATAAACAAGAATTAATTAGAACAGTGATAAAAACCCGTCAAGAGTTAAGATATAAACAGGAAAGACTTAACTATAACCTATATGCAGGCGTATGCCAGAAAGCTATATTAGCACAAAGAAAAACAATATTTAAGTTATAAATGCAAATACAACAAATTGAATATAAATTAAAGCACAATTTAAAATGAATAAAGAAGAATTTGCTATAGACGAAGAATCATACGAAAACCAGGAAGGATTAAAAATAAAAATAATATTTTCAAACCTAGGAAGACGGTATAAGAAAATAGGAGATAATTTAAGTCTAATGTTAGAAAATGAGTCATTAAGGTTAGAAGATAGTCTAACAGCCATGATACGTATATCGAGAGAAAATGATGAAATAGATAGACAAAATGAAATAAAAATAATAAAACAACAAACAAAACTAGAAATCCAACAAATAGAAGAGACGAAAAATGATAAGATAATTGCCTTAGAAAAAGATTTAGCTACGCTAAAAGAACCATATGCTTTTAAACAAAAATAAAAAGAACTTGAAACAAAGCTAAAAACTGAAATAGAAAAATTCAAATGTTTTGTTGTACAAGTAGGCTTTGCTTTCCGTCGAAAAAGTCTTGCCTTAGCTATGCCGAATGGCATGCTATTTATAATAGAGAAGTACTATTTTTACTTAGTGCTTCTACTGTTCCTACTTTACATTTGTCCCTAACTTTACAATTCCACTAAACTATGTCTAATTAGTGGTTCTACTGTTACTTTACATCTGTCCTAATAATATTCTAATTTACAATATCTTAGACAACTTTTCAAAACTTTACATATTTTTCAAACGGTTCTATCTCCTTTTTATCTTGTCTGCTTTTGTTGCTTTCTATCTTGTCGTTGTCATCTTTCCTTATTCCAGCTGTACTTCTGGAATCACGTTATCTTCTCCTTGACATTTTGAACATTGGTGATCTGGATATCTATGTCCAATAGTCTTGCAAAGTCAAATTTCTCTCGAGTTCTAAAAAGAAGAGAGTTCAATCGTGCAAGTTGGCTAATTCCTCGTCTTTTTAGTTTAACCCTACCTTTCACTCATAGAAGTCTATTTTGAAACATCTATTTTGAGAATTCCCAGAAAAAGGTAGCAATCCTGGGTAGAGAACAAGGATAGGAAGGAACCCATTCCAGCTCGATTGAAAGGAGATATCCACTTTCCTCGTGAATTGCCTTCTTCGAGGCATGATCAGGGGGCATAGGCCTTTTTTCTTCTTTTATTTGTGTTGATCTGAGCACCGCCCCTTTTCCTTTTTGTTTGAATAACCCATTCTCATTAACTTTAATATGTAAAGTAGGCAAACCTATAGGTCCTTAGTAGCGTTGACAAAGAAGAAGGAGCCGGTTAAAAGAAAGCGAATCTTTCCATTTTTCTTATAGTTTCTATTATATAATAATAAAAAATAGAAAGAAATTTCTTATTCTTATATATAGGCCAGCTTGACAAGCAACCCTTCCTCTTGATCTGAGGTGCGAAGAGAAAGATTTTTTTTTTATGACTTCCACTTATCGATCCCGGCCCAGAAAAGTGACCGACCAGGGCAGGGCCCTATTGATAAATGAAAGAAAGGGTTTATGAGCCCTGTAAGCCCACACCTGTGTAGAGTAGATCGTTCAACACCTGCGACACAAACCCATTTTGAACCTATTGGTAGCATCATAGGCGACCGAACGACCGCCCCCTAATTACTAGACCAACCTGCTATAATAATTCCAAAAATAAATCATGAATAATAAGGAATCACAGGACTCACAGGAACCCCTCCAAAATTGGTATCAGAGCTACGAAGGAAAAATGAACAACATAAACAAGAATTAATTAGAACAGTGATAAAAACCCGTCAAGAGTTAAGATATAAACATGAAAGACTTAACTATAACCTATTTGCAGGCGTATGCCAGAAAGTTATATTAACACAAAGAAAAACAATATTTAAGTTACAAATGCAAATACAACAAATTGAACATAAATTAAAGCACAATTTAAAATGAATAAAGAAGAATTTGCTATAGACGAAAAAACATACGAAAACCAGGAAGGATTAAAAATAAAAATAATATTTTCAAACCTAGGAAGACGGTATAAGAAAATAGGAGATAATTTAAGTCTAATGTTAGAAAAGGAGTCATTAAGGTTAGAAGATAGTCTAACAACCATGGTACGTATATCGAGAGAAAATGATGAAATAGATAGACAAAATGAAATAAAAATAATAAAACAACAAACAAAACTAGAAATCCAACAAATAGAAGAGACGAAAAATGATACCAAGAGAAAGCTCCTGACCCAAGATTGAAACAGAAACCTGAAGTACTCTTCATATCAGGTGCACCACCCCAATCAGTATCAGAGAATCCGTTAAGTCTAAACTTCTGACTTTTGTGAAACTTAACACCATAGTTGATAGTTCCCTTGATGTATCTAACAATTCTTTTAGCTTCTCTCAAGTGTAAATCACTTGCACAATGCATGAACCGAGACAAAAAACTCACTGCATACAGAATATCAGGTCTAGTTGCAGTTAAATACACCAAGCAACCAATAAGACTTCTATAATATGCCTCATCCACCTTTTCAGTTCCATCATCTTTGGAAAAAATTTCCTTTTGGTTCATTGGAGTACTCATAACTTTGCAGTCCTTCATATGAAACCTTTTCAGGATTTCTTGAGCATATTTTTTCTCGCAAATGAACACATTGTCTTCATTTTTTTTGATCTCCACTCCAAGAAAGTACGCCATCAGTCCAAGGTCTGTCATTTCAAAGACCTTCATCATTTTCAACTTGAAGTCCTCAATTAGGCAAACCTTACTTCCTGTGACAAAGAGATCGTCAACATACAAAGAAATAATAAGTATGTCTACACCGAACACTTAATATAAAGTGTAGACTCAGATATGCTCTTCTTGAAGCCTAAACTGAGCAAATGATCGTCAATATTTCTATACCAAGCTCTTGGTGCTTGCTTTAAACCATAGAGAGCTTTCTTTAGCAAATAAACCTTATTTTCTTGCCCCTTGACAACAAAGCCATCTGGTTGCTCAACATAAATCTCCTCCTAGAGAAGAGCATTGAAAGGCCGACTTAACATCAAGGTTATAAACTCTCCAACCTTTTTCCGCTGCAATGGCTAGTAGCAATCTGATTGTGTCAAGTCGAGCAACTAGTGCGAAAGTTTCTGAGTAGTCTACTCCAAAGATCTAAGCGTAACCTTTCACTACAAGCCTCACTTTATGTTTGTTAATGGAACCATTAGCATTTAGCTTTGTCCTGAAGACCCATTTTACACCAATAATCTTTCTGTCTAGAGGTTTCTCAACAACCACCCGGGTCTGATTTTTTTCGATCATCATCATCTCCTCCTTCATTGCTGCCACCCATTTGTCATCCCCTTATGCTTCCTCATAGCTTGGGGGCTCACAAATTGCAGTATTGCATCTCTGATAGATATCAGAGATCAACCGCGTGCCTCTAACAAGAGGATCATCTACTAGATCATTTGGATCTAATAGACTGTCAACTGGTGGATTGTTTTCGGCTTCTCCCAGTTCCAGTGCTAGTCCTCAATGAAGTGGACATCTCTACTTATGCCAATTTTCTCTCTTTGAGGTTCATACACCTTATATGCTTTGGAGAAAACATTGTAGCCTATAAAGATGCCAGGAACTGCCTTCTTGTCAAGATTATCTCTTTTAACCTGTGGTATATAAGAGAAACACAAGCAGCCAAAAATTCTGAAAAATTGCAATGAGGGTTTATGACCATACCATGCTTCATATGGTGTTTTATCCTTTACAGATCTAGAAAGAAGTCTGTTTTGCAAAAAAATAGCAGTGCTGGCAGCCTCCTCCCAGAACCTTTTTGGTAGATGTTTCTCATGTAGCATGCACCTAGTCATCTCCATTATAGTTCTGTTTTTCCGCTCACTAACTCCATTTTGTTGTGGAGTATAAGGGACTGTTAGTTGATGTTCTATACCAGCTTTGTCACAGAGTAATTTGAACTGATTTGAAGTGTACTCCTTCCCATTATCAGACCTTAAAGTCTAAATTTTGCAGCCACTTTGATTTTCCACTTTTGCCTTACAATTCCAAAAACACATCAGCTATCTCAGACTTGAATTTTAAGAAAAAAATCTAGGTCAGTCTTGTTAGATCATCAATAAATACAATATAGTAAAGACTACCGTTTAAATATGGTGTTCTATGAGGTCCACACAAGTCTGTATGAATGAGCTAAAACTTTTTTGATGCTCTCCAAGTTGTTTTGGGAAAGGGCTGCCTGCTCATCTTTCCAAGTAAACAAGCTTGGCAATCGGTCCACTGATTCTGCAATCTTGGTAGATCATTCACAAGTTCCTTTCTTTGCAAGAACATCATACCTTGATGATGTAAATGACCCATTCTTTTATGCCAAACTTTTGTAGAGTTGTCTGTCATAGGAAAAGTTGTCTTCTCTTCTTCCAAAGGATTGAGCGGGAAACACCTCCCCTCCATTCTGACCTTGAATATCTCATCGCCTGATGGATCTTCTATCACACAAGTTTTGTTTTTGAAGAACAAATTGAATCCATACTCCATTAATTGACCAACACTGAAAAGGTTTCGATCAAGGTCTGGAACATACAAAACATTTGTGATAAGCTTAGTTCTAGAGCCACTGGTAATGGCTATGGCGCCCTTGCCTTTCACAGCAATACACTCACCATTTCCAATTCTAACTTTCTTTGTCTCAGTGTTCCACAATTCTTTGAACAACATCTTATCAAATTTCATGTAGTTAGAGCAACCACTATCAATTAACCAACTTTCACTTGAATCTAGGCTAGTGAAACAAGTTGCAAGAAAAAGGTGATCTTCTTCTCGATCAGCAACTTGAGCTTCAACTTCAGGCTGCTGAATTTTGGCTTTACAAATTACTCCTTCATGACCCTGTTGATTGCACTTGCTGCATTTTGCATCAGGTCTCCTCCAACATTTGAAAGGAGGGTGACCTTTTTTTTCACAATGCCGACAAGGAGGATAGCTGGCCTTCTTACTTTTAGCAAAATTCTCACTATTTTGTCCTTGTATCTTCTTGTTCTACTTCTTATTGTTTCTTCCATCATCTTGATGTTTAAATAATAGATCTCCTTCAACAACTCCTTCATGTCTCATTTCACGTCGTTGCTCTTGTGCTTGAAAAGCACTTAAGAGCTCCGCTAATGTAATTTTGGACAAGTCCTTAGTATTTTCTAAGGTTGTAACAGTAGCCTCAGATTTTTCAGGTACTGTTACAAGGATTTTCTCAACAATCCTTGAATCGTTAAAAGTGGAACCCAACAATCTGACTCGATTTGCTATATTAAGAAGTCGGTCAGAATACTCCTTTATGGTTTCACTTTCCTTCATCCTTTGCAGCTCAAACTCACGTACTAAATTTAGCACTTGCATCCCTCAAATTCTTTCATCTCATTCATACTCAGTCTTGAGATAATCCCATACCTCTTTTGCTGACTTCAGGGACATAATACGAGTAAAGATGGTGGATGAAACTCCTGTATACAAGCATGACTTTGCCTTTGATTTCATGGTTTTCCTTTCCTTGTGATTTTTAATCTGTGCGATTGTGGGATTGTTTGGTAAGGGAACAATCTCGTAATCATCTTCTACAGCTTCCCAAAGATCCAAAGCTTCTAGATATGTCTGCATGAACAATCTCGTAATCATCTTCTACAACTTCCCAGAGATCCAAAGCTTCTAGATATGTCTGCATTGTGACTGCCCAGATCTGATAACTTTCTCCATTAAAAGTTGGTGGTGCCATTGAAGAAAAACTTGCTTCTCCGTCCATGGAATTCACTAAAACATATTAATGAACACACACAAGTCCCTCAAGAATAAAATGCTCTGATACCAATTGTAGTTAATTAATGTGGAAATCCAGAAAAAGAACAAAGGAGAACTTAAGAATAATGAAAGATTAGAACTATAAAGCAATGAAGAACAAGAAAGAAGAGATAACTTTATTTGATAATGCAGGTTTTTCTCACTGCCTAAAACTTACACTTATAATAAAGAACTAACTTCATGGTCCTAAAAATCAGCAACACATCTGCTGAAGATAAACAAACTCCTAGAGACTAGGTAAAAAAGCTATTTGAGGAAAACTAAAGCTAACTACAGTAAATAAATAAAAGGTTGCAGTCCTAAAACATAGCAACTAACACATTTAGATCATCTACTTTCGCAAAACAAATTACATCATAATTCAATTATTCGACACTCGGTGTACTCAGAGAACCGAGGTTAAATTTTCATTTCAGGAAATTCAAAAATATACACAACATTGGAGTTGAAATTCAAGAGCACGCTAAGTCAGAAAGAAATTCCTCAACTTTAGTAGGTTGTTGATTAGCAGCTGTTCTAAAAGGGGGAATGAGGGCTCATTAGTCTTGATTTGGAGTTCACACTCTAATTATGATGCAGCTTCAACAACTATTCAACTTCTGAATTATGTTCGATCACTCATTATTTGAAATAGAAAAATAACAAAAGCGGAGATAGAATTTCACTGAGATAACATGACATTAACCAAACTTGAATCCTTAACTAATGAAAGAGTGTTCAAATTCCAAGAAACCAATGGCCTCTAGAGAACAAATACAAGATTAAATGATATGACAACAATCTTCTAAAAGTGCATTGAGAGCATGAAGATGTCTATATATATATACAAGATGAAATATTCTATTGGGGCTATGCAATAGTTGTCATATTTCTTATATTAGTGTGTTGCTTGTAAGTAGAAATATGTACTATTCCTACCTTCTAAGTTTTCATTTTACTTGTGTGTTTTGTTGCAAGAAAGGATAAGCATTCCTCCTTCAGTATCTATAAAGAGTTTATCTTTGGTGAATAACTCTAGTGTTGCTTACTGAATCACTTTGTCCTTGTTAGTGTTTTGTTTTTTATTTAATACTTCGTTGTTATGGTACAAAGTGAATTAGGGAAATATAACAGGATAACACAATGAGATTGGAAAAATGTTGGTTTTGTTCCTCAACTGTATATCCAGGCTATGGTATTCAATTTGTTAGAAATGACGCAAAGGTAGAACATTAATCTTGTTGGAAGTTTCATTTTACTTAGGAACTATTTATTTCACATTTGTTGGTCTTTTATTTAGTTGAATTGTTCAACTCGTAGTTATTAGGAAGTAGACGTGTTTTCATTTTAGATAGCAGAGTTTTCTAGGAGTCCTAGTAGTAGTGGGTTTGTGGGTTTAGTGCTTAGCAATAAAATCTCTGTAAAAAGTCTATATATAGACTTATCCTATCTCTATTGAAATAAGAGAGTTACCCAGTTTTTTGTTTTCTTCTATTGAGTTTTTTTGCCTGCTTTATTCATTGTTCTGCTTGTCATATTTTATCAGTGGTATCAGCTCAAGGTTAGATCCAGAAGAAAAACAAACAAAAAAAACATCAGTGAGGTAGAGTTCACCAAATTTTTTTATTTTTTCCATGGCTTCAGGGAATAATTTTGTGCAAGTAGACATTCCTCGTTTTGATGGTCATTATGACCATTGGAGTATGCTGATGAAAAACATTCTAAGGTCAAAGGAGTATTGGACAATTGTGGAAGACGACATTGGTGTTCCAGCGGAAGGCAAAGTTTTAACAAATGCTCAAAAGGCGGAGTTCGAAGCAAGAAAAATGAAAGATTTTAAAGACAAAAATTATCTCTTTCAGGCTATTGAGCGTCCCATCTTGGAAACTATTCTTTGCAAAGAAACTTCTAAGTATATATGGGACTCAATGAAAAGAAGTATTAAGGCACTACAAAAGTGAAGCGAGCACAACTTCAAGCCTTGAGAAGGGACTTCGAAACTTTGCGAAGGTGAATCTGTCACAAGCTATTGTGCTAGAACCATGGAGATAAGCAACAAGATCCAATTTCATGGCGAGAAGATGAATGATCTCACAATCGTTGAAAGGATAATGTGTTCCTTGACACCGAAATATGATTACGTTGTTTGCTCTATTGAAGAGTCAAAAGACATAGATGATGTGTCTCTTGATGAATTGCAAATCTCTTTGTTGGTTCATGAGCAAAAGATGACCCAAAGTTCAACTTCTGAGAAGCAGGCCCTGAAGACTTTTACTTTTATTTCTTCCAATTCTAGAGGAAGGGGTAGCGGTAGAGGTAGAGGAAGAGGGAGAGCAGACCGAGGAAACAAAGATGGCAGCATGAATTTTAGAGCAAATGATGACTACAACAAAGGCAGATGAAGAGATTTTTGACAAATCCAAGGTAGAATGTTATCGTTGTCATAAATTTGGTCATTATCAATTTGAATGTTATACTAGACTACCTAATGAGAAAGAAGAAAAGTCAAATTTTGCTAAGAACATGGAAGGAGAAACCTTATTAATGGCAGCTCATGTGAAAAACTAGCCCGAGGAGCAAATTATTTGGTACGTGGATACCGGTTGCAGTAACCACATGACTGGTAGTAAGTATTATTTCATTGATTTAAATGAAAACTTCCGATCGATAGTTAGTTTTGGTGATCTCTCAACAGTAAATGTGATGGGAAAGGCTGATATCAATTTTAAAACAAATAATGGGTGTGTGGAAACCATATCTAATATGTTCTATGTTCCTGCTTTGAAGATAAATTTATTGAGTGTTAGTGTGGAATTTTAATATTCTAAAAAATATTAAATTTTGCAATATTTTGCATGGTCACACAAACATTGGTCTTCTGGCCATTGGTTGACTTCTCACTTCTCATATGTTACAAAATGTTGGATGTAATGACAATCATAATTGTTGCATTACTATTCTGTGTTACTCTAAATTTGAGTTAGTGCCATATGCACTTCAGTTTTGCAACAAAGGCAAAATGCCATTGATGGCATTGGTGCCGTTGATGGAATTGGTGCCCACTTGATTGTCACTCTTAATTCCTCCATTATACCTTGTAGCCTATGTAACTCCTAGGCCATTTATATTCATTATTTACCACCCCATTATCTTCCTATTTATTCCTAGGAAGACTTCTTCTACTATAAATAGTGGTGGTCTTCATTTGGTTTAGATACACAAAAATTATAGAGTGCATACAGTTTGTCAAAAAAGAGAGTTCTTACTAGTTGTAGGGAGGTGTTTATTTTATGGAATTTTGGACTCAACTCTTTTCCAGATTTGTTGAGTTATACTTTGTGTGAAGACTGTTGTATCCTGGAGGGGACAAGTCAAGAAGGACTACTGTTGGACCGGTGAAAACCATTTTCTGCAGTGGGCTTGCATCTCCTTAAAGAGAGCGAGATATCCACGCCTCAGCCTGAAGAGATTTATTTCTTCATTTTATTTTCAATTGTAATCTTGTAATCTTGTAATTTTGTTATCTTGTAATTTTCACTAACAATTTTAAGGAGATTCACCATGGCTACAATTGAAAAAACCGCAGATGTCAAGATGGGAGACCTTAACAAGCCATTTCGGTTCAATGGTAATCATTTCAAAAGATGGAAGGGTAAAACACTTTTCTACTTAAGTCTTCTCAATGTTTCTTATGTGTTAACTGAGAAGAATCCTAATAAAGAAGACATCACCTCTATGAATGATGATGAAACTATTTCTTATCTAGAGAAAGTGAAAAAGTACGATCGTGATTCCTATAAGTGTCGGTATTATATTATTAATTGTCTATCTGATATTTTTATGATTATTATGATAGAACTTACTCTAGTGCAAAGAAAATTTGAAAAGCATTGGAAAGTAAGTATGATACCAAAGAGGAGAGCAACATCACAATGAAGGTAAATTTAATTACTTCAAATAATGCTACTCCCGAATCTCACAAAAAAACTTCTTTGAAGCCTAAGAAGAGAAAAATCAAGAAAAATAATGGTAGACCTCCCAAGAAAAATAATGGTGAAAATAACCACGCACAAAATCAACAAGTTCAACATAAGGGACCATGCTTTGTTTGTGGCAAGAGTGGGCATATTGCTCGATTTTGCATATTCCGGAAATAGGGTCCTAACTCTCAGGAAAACGTTACCGAAGAACCTTTTGTGGCGGTGATTACCGACATAAACATGGTTGAGAGTGTTGATGGATGGTGGGCTGATTTTGGTGCCAACCGTCATCTCTCTTATGATAAAGACTGGTTTAAAAAATATACTCATTTTGAGGAGACCAAAACCATCATGCTTGGTGATTCTCACATAACTCAAGTTCTTGGAATGGGAGATGTCGAATTGTGTTTACTTCTGGAAGGGTATTAACTTTGAAAGATGTACTTTACACTCCTTCTATGAGGAAATAATTTGATGTCTAGTTTTCTTCTTAATAAAGCAGGCTTTAAACAAATTATTGAATCTGATCAATATGAAATTGTGAAGAAGGGTATTTTTGTGGGAAAAGGGTATGCTTGTGATGGGATGTTCAAACTGAATGTAGAAGTGAATAAAGTCTCTACTTCTGTTTATATGCCTTCTTCTACCAATTTTTGGCATGCTCATTTGTGTCATATTATTGATCATTATGTTGGAATCATGAGTAGTTTAGGATTAATCCCAATGGTTAAAAAGAAATTTGAAAAGTGTGAGGCTTGTAGTAAAGCCAAAATCACTAAAAGGCCTCATTCTCAAGTTGAAAGAAAAACTGATTTGTTAGAATTAGTTCATATTGATATTTGTGAACTTGGTGGAATTTTAACTCGTGGAGATAATAGATATTTTATCATTTTTGTTGATGATTTTTCTAAGTTTACATATGTTTACTTGATGAAAAATAAAAGTGATGCTTTTGAAAATTTTAAAACTTATCTCCATGAGGTTGAAAATCAGTTTGGTAGAAAAAAAAAGAATTAGAAGTGATAGAGGCCGTGAATATGATTCAAATGAGTTTAATTCTTTTGTTAGATCATTGCGAATAATTCATGAAATTACTCCTCCTTATTCTCCCTCATCTAATGGTGTAGTGGAAAGGAAAAATAGAACTTTGGTTGAATTGACTAATGTCATGCTTATTGAGTCACATGCACCTTTAAATTTTTAGGGTGAAGCTATTTTGACTTCTTGTTATGTGTTGAATCATGTGCCTCATAAAAGTCTAAACTGACACCTTTTGAATTGTGGAAGGTTACAAGCCAAGTTTGGGATATCTAAGAGTTTGGGGTTGTCTAGCCTTTGTGAGGCTAATGGATCCCAAAATTACAAAGTTGGTAAGAAAGTTGCTACTTGTACTTTTCTTGGTTATGCTTCAAATAGTACAGCCTATAGATTTTTTAATCTTGAAGATAATATTGTGATAGAATCGGGTGATGCTATTTTTCATGAAAATAAATTTCCTTTTAATTCTAAAAATAGTGGGGGCCATAGGATTGAACAAAATATTTTGTCATTACCTAGTTCTTCTACTTCTACTTTGAAAAATAAAGAAATTGATGATTTTGAGTTAAGAAGAAGTAAAAGAGCTAGAGTAGAAAAAGATTTTGGTCCTTATTTTTATGTGTTTAATGTTGGAGATGACCCTCTCACTTTAAAAGAAGCTTTATCTTCACATGACTCCATATTTTGGAAAGAGGCTGTAAATGATGAAATGGAATCAATATTTTCTAATAAAATTTGGAAGTTAGTTGATTTACCACCGGGTTGTAAAACTATTGGTTCTAATGGGTCTTACAAAAAAAGTTGAAACCTGCTAGATCTATTGATAAATATAAGGCTAGACTAGTTGCAAAAAGTTTTAAACAACTAGAAGGCCTAGAATATTTTGATACTTTTTCACCGGTAACAAGGTTTACATCCATAACACTATTAATTTCTATGACTGTAACTTTTGATTTGCAAATTCATCAAATGGATGTAAAAACTATTTTTTTTAAATGGAGACCTAAATGAGGAAATATATATGGATCAACCCGAGTATTTTGTTGAAGCAGGCCAATAAAGCAAAGTATGTAAACTTACTAAATCCCTATATGGCTTGAAACAAGCACCAAAGTAATGGCATGAAAAGTTTGATTCCTGCATGATTGAAAATGGGTTTATAACAAATGAGTGTGATAAGTTCATATATCATAAGTCTTGGAATAATTCACATGTTATTATTTGCCTATATGTTGATGATTTATTAATCTTTGGCTCTAACATGAATGTTATTGATGAAGCTAAAAATATTCTTAGAAGCCATTTTGATATGAAAGATCTTAGTGAGACAAATTTATTCTTTGAATAAAAATAACAAGAACATGTGATGGAATCTTCCTTGACCAGTCACATTATGTTGAGAAAATTTTGAAAAAATATAACTTTCTTGATTGCAAGCATGTTGCTACTCCTTTTGATTCAAGTGTTCACTT
>JAJONZ010009882.1:0-30448 GCA_029582445.1 Solanum paucissectum
TACCCTTAATGAAATGATTTACAACCACACAAATTTCTATCATTCATTTTGGACCACAAGTTTTAAAAGTCTTTCCATTTTTCTTAAAGTTTGTGCCAAATCAAAGTACATCATATAAAATGGGACGGAGGGAGTAATAATTAATTAAAGCGTGACCTTAATTTGTCAATCATTTTTCTATCATTCATTAAAAAATATTATTTATAATTAGAATAGTAAAAAACATATCTCGAATAACAATGTTGTTTTGTTAAACGACTGGAAATATTATTATGTTAATAAGATGAGATTTAATTAATTAAATGTAATATTTTATGGGGGGGGGGGGAAGGTGATAAGTGAAATATAGAAAAGGTTTTTAGGTTACTGTAACATTTTAACGTTGCCATTTACTTTTAGACTGTTTTAGCATAATAATAGGTATATCTTAGGATCTATTATACATTGGACGAGTACAAATGTAATTAAATTTCTCTCAATTAAGAATGTGGCTACACATCTTTTTTTTGAGATGCTTAGAAGAAATTCAATGATGCGATGATGCACCTTGTCTCAAACCCTTTTAACAATTAACTTTTATTAATTCAAATAAAATGTGTAGGTAAAAAAATTATTAGGTGCGACAATAGAAGACAATTATGTCTCTAAATGTCAAGACCAAGAATGCGGTTAAGCATCTAGGTTAGAACCAAATAAAAGTTTTTGAGACACTAAAAGAAATTCAAGGATGTGGTGACACACCTTGGTCCAAATATTTTTAACAGTTAAGTTCCATTAAATTTAAACTAAAATTCGTAGATAGAGAATACTAGGTGATGAACTCGAGAGGGGAAGACAATTATGTCTCCAAATGTCAAGATTGAGAATGCAGTTATGCATCCGGTTTAAGACTAATAAATATTCAACAATTAAAAAAATAAGCAAACCATGACATATAAACACAAATTATCCAAAAATATATCAAGATAAGTATAAGTCAATAAAAGCGACCGTGCTAGAACCACAGGACTCGAGGGATGCCTAATACCTTCCCCTCGGTCAACAAAATTTCTTACCCGAATTTCTGGTTCGCAGACCAAACAAAGAGTCATTTCCTTTTGATTAGGGATAATAAAAAAAAAGGTGACTTGGAACACCATAACTCAATTCCAAGTGGCGACTCTGAAAATAAAAAAAATAATTCTTAATCAATAACGTCACTTTAATTGGAAAAACCCTTCCTCCGTGCGCGAAAAGGGGTGTGACAGCTCTGGCGATTCCACTTTTTAAATTGACAAACTTTTAAAATCTTTTAGTTTATCATTTTTATTATAAAATAAAAATACAAATAAAAATAAAAATATGTCACACCCCTTTTCCAACCGGCGGAAGGATTTTTCCAATTTAAGTGACGGTATTGATTTAGGGATTTTTTTTTCTGAGTCACCACTTGGAATTGAGTTATGGTGTTCCAAGTCACCTTTTTGTTTAATCCCTAATCAATAGGAAAATACTCTTTAGTTTGGTCTGCGAACTAGAAATTCGGGTAAGGAATTCTGTAGACCGAGGGGAAGGTATTAGGCATCCCTCGAGTCCCGTGGTTCTAGCACGGTCGCTTTTATTGATTTATACTTACATTATGATTGTTTTTTGGATATATGTTTATAGGCCACAATTTCACTCGCAATTTTTATTGTTGAGGTTTCATTTGGTCTCAACCTAGATGCGTAACCGCATTCTTGGTCTTGACATTTAGAGACATAACTGTCATCTTTTATCACACTTAATAATCTTATCCTTTTTTTTATAAGTCTCTACTTTAAATCAATGAAAGTTAATTATATTATTGGACAAGGTGCGTCACCGCATCCTTGAGTTTATTTTAATGTTTCAAAAAAAGATGTGTAACCACATTCTTAATTGAAACAAATATATTTTAATTTGCCTAAATATTTATTTTAACATTAAAATAAAATATTTATTTCCTATAAAGAAAAAGAAAATAAAGTAAAATACTAAACTTCTAGAATAAAATTTTGGATCATTTCCATATCTTTTATTTTTTTATTATTCTTAAAGTTGATGTCAAAACTAAGCATACACGTTCTCATACAACAAAACTTTACCGAATTGTTAAAAATAAATATCATTTTTTGATTGATAAAATAAAACAATAATAATTTTTTACTTATTTTTAGCCTAACAATTCCTACTTTATCAATATTATCTAAATGAAGACAAGAACAATGCTAAGACCTTTCATTTTTAAGAGGTCACAACTTAACAAATAAAAATAAATAAAGAGAAGATATCATCGATTAAAGCTACTT
This sequence comes from Solanum paucissectum, assembly GCA_029582445.1. Taxonomy (NCBI): domain Eukaryota; kingdom Viridiplantae; phylum Streptophyta; class Magnoliopsida; order Solanales; family Solanaceae; genus Solanum; species Solanum paucissectum. The sequence continues at coordinate 2,310 of JAJONZ010009882.1, forward strand.
TCATTCATTAAACAAAAAATATAACACTTGATTCATTCTTCATTTCAATCAAATTATGAATAAAATAAAAAATAAAAGAAAACTTATCATATAGTTACATCAAATTCCATAAATAAATTAAAGACTTAAGACAAAGTTATACCTCAAATGAAGAAAATAAGTACCGCAAAACCTTGATTGAAGCTCGATTAAAACACTCACGAATCTTTTGTAGATTGTTTGTGATGGTATATATATTTGTATTGATATGAAAATAATGGGTAACAAAGAAAATATGTGAATGTGTTGGTGAAATTTTAAAACGAAAATAAAATGAATGTCAAAGTTTTTCTGTTTGCTGCGTTTTTCTTCTTTTTTTTCCTAGCTGATTGTTTTTGGTGTTTTTTTTTGTACCTTTATGTGTATTGCTCTTGTGTTGTTTTTCTGATAGTGTTGCTTCTTGTAGTGTATTATGTTGTGTAGTTGTGCATATATGTTGGTTGTCGTCGTGTGTAGTGACTGAAATGTGAGTGAGTGGGGATGATTGGAAGGGGAAGTCGGGTGAGGTTACGTGTATTGGGGTGAGTGGGTAGTGGGGTATGGGTAGTTTAAGTTATTTATTTAAAAAAAATATTAACTAATTATTTTGAACTAATAAAATATAAGAAAAGTCAAATAGCTAGTCTAAAAATATAATTAAGAAATATTAGCTGGTTTAAAAAAAAATAAAATTAAAAGAAATCATATATTTTTTATAGTTTTCAAATCTTTGAAAATAAACTTACTAAAATACGATGAAAATATAAAATATTTAATATAGACCTAGAAGAAATATTTAAGGAATAAAAAATGGTGTAATATCTTAAGTTCGGTCAAGAATTATGTGTCTACAAGTATCAACTGAGTTCACAATACTATCCATCTGCTCAAAGAAAATAGGACCATAGGTTGCTTTTGATTGGTTTTTTTTAATCTTCGATCACAATGAAATTAAAGAAATTGTTCTGACATTTACATATTTTACAATTTCAACTAAATAAGCTCACAATTTGAAGCAAATTCTTATTTTTATACGTTCTATTTATATTAATTCAATCCGTTTTCATTGAAGAATTTTTTTTTATCCATCCAATGGTTAGTAAAGTAGGTATGAGGTTTCAAGTTCAAATTACAAAGGAAGGAAAAATAATTAGGTAATCTAGTTCCTTTTGCTAAAAAATGTGTGCACAGAGTTATTCAGTATATATGTATTAGTGAAAGTTAACGATATCCAATAAAATAATGGAGACGGAGACACTAAATCTTTAAAAAGGCAGAGAAAAATATTAAAATATTTTGTAGAGTACGATTTTTTTCAATTTCCTTGTGGGGTCTTTCCTCTTTGATAGAGATGAATTTCAAATCTATGAATGGAGTTAATTTACATAAAAAAAAAATATTTTACTCTCCCGTCTCAATTTATGTGACACTTTTCAGATTTCGAGATTCAAACAAAGTCTATCTTTGACCATAAATTTTTCATATATCTTTTACATATTTTGAATTGTCAATTATTGTGACTTATAATACTTTTTACGTGGTTTATAAGTATATAAATTTTATTTCATAAAAATTGAAGATTTCATGCGCGAATTTCCGTTCAAATTTAAACTGTTTGACTCTCAAAAAATAAAAAGTGTCACGTAAGTTGGGACAAATGGAGTAGCAGAATTCTACTACTTTTGATTCTGAAGTCAAGTCATGTTGGTAAAAAAGAAATTACTTTTCTTTTTCTTATACTTCTCTACCACTTGACTCTAACCCATCTTCATATAAGCTTTTCACATTTGATGTCCTGTTTATAACTGTCACGCCCTAAAGCTATCCCCAGGACGCGGACACGGGACCTAGGATCACGAGTGACCTCAAGCTAACTCTGCTGGCATATCATAAGCATACTAAATAAACTGAAGTAAGAAAAATACTGTGAGAAAGCTAAATCATGAGATAATCTGAAATGATGGGGAATACCCATATACTAAATCTGAATAAAGAAAATTGAGAGTTTGAATACAAATGAAAAGTCAAACACTAACACTAAAGATGAAACTAACTATGTCTGAAATAAGCCTCTAAACTGACTAGAAGTACTGGGACAAGCCCCAATTAAATCTAGCAAAAACTGAACTCTAAAGACTAAAATGGAAAGATATCATGTCAACTGTCCTCGAAGAATGAGGACTCACCACTGATGCTGTTGAACTGAAGATCTGGAACCAATCTATACGTGATCTAACTACTGAGGACCTGAACCTACACCACGAGAAGATGTAGCGCAAGGTATGCATCAGTACTTGAAAGGTATTGAGCATGCAGGATAGAATAAAGCTGAATAATAACATAACTGAACAAGCAATAAAGCAATGATATAATCTGAACATGATAAGGATACTAAAAATACTGAACATGGCTAAACTGAATGCAATGACCAAGTTTATAACATGCTGAGACTGAATACTGAACTATACTGATAACATGGTTAATGCAATAGAATCTGACTGACTGTAAGGGAGCTACTAATAACCGACATAAAACCACATGAGCTAAATGTGGAGTGCAAAGTATACGCCCAATCGAGAGGACCCAATATACCCTGCCAAAGGTATAGAGGCATGCTAGCGTGATCACTAAAATGTAATGCCCAACAGAGGGGACTTAACCTACGAGGCACGTAGTTCTGGGACTTGAGGGTGACTGACCCTAGTCCACTCGTTATTAAGCTTCTCCCAGTTGATTAAGTAATTAACATCTTATGACTGAAATGTTGTAATACTGGATAGCTCAAGATACTGGCATGCAACTGAGAATACAACATTAATATACTATTAATGGACATTCGAAAACTGAGGCATGCATGTATATATCTGAAATATCTAACCTAGCATGTGTAATTCATGAACTAAAAGAACTACATAGCTAGGGTTCTAAATTTATGAAAGATTCTACACTAAAAGATACTAAATTCATGATAATCTGACTAGGATCATTCTAACAGCTAAAACCCAACAATTTCTAACATTCAAGAACCCCCAGGTCTAGATAATATTAAGGGAATCAAGAATCTGACTGAATTCTAGGGACATAATGGGCGAAAGGAACCCGCTAGTGAAATCCCACATACCTGGTGAAGAATTCCATGGAGAAATCTTTCGATTTCGAGGCTGAAACTGATGAAAACCTGCTACGTTCTTGGACTAGGGCTTGGTCGACTCTTTCTCCTTCTGCATTCTATTTTTTCTAAGTTTTTGGTGAATTATTTGCTTAGGGTAGATTCTAGTTTAGTTACTAGGCTAAAACTAACCAAAACTATAAAGTTTAGGGGTTAAATGACGTAGTTTAGAGGTCCAACGCATAAGGAAAAGACACAAGACCCCTGACTTAAAAGCTGTTGCAGTCACTGAATGACGGGACCGACAGACCGTAGATCGACCGACGGTCCGTGTTGTTCAACCATTGATCGGCGACTGGGACTAGAATTTGGGGGTCTGACCTACGCCCCTAGACCACATAGCTAGGGTTCTGAATGTATGAAAGAATCTACACTAAAAGATACTAAATTCATGATAATCTGACTTGGATCATTCTAACAGCTAAAACCTAACAATTTCTAACATTCAAGAACCCCTAGCTCTAGATAATATTAAGGGAATTAAGAATCTGACTGAATTTTAGGGAGATAATGGGTGAAAGGAACCCACTAGTGAAATCCCACATACCTGGTGAAGAATTCCACGGAGAAATCTTTCGATTTTGGGGCAGAAACTAATGAAAACCTGCTATGTTCTTGGACTAGGGCTTGGTTGACTCTTTCTCATTTTGCGTTCTAATTTTTCTACGTTTTTGGTGAATGATTTACTTAGGGTAAATTCTAGTTTAGTTACTAGGCTAAAACTAACCAAAACTATGTAGTTTAGGGGTTAAACGACGTAGTTTAGGGGTCCAACACATAAGGAAAAGACAAAAGACCCGTGACTTAAAAGCTGTTGGGGTCACTAACGGACGGGACCGACAGATCGTGCATCGACCAACAGATCATGGATCGACCGACAGTCCGTGCTGGTCAACCATCGATCGTTGACTTGGAATGGAATTTGGGGGTTTGACCTACGGTTCGTAGGTCCTAGTGTAGGTGTGGACTTAGAGGATTTTTTGTGGGAGTTCTGGGACTGAAACTGGGGGCTGACAACGACCATGGACCACAGACCATTGCCTGACCTACGGTCTGTAGGTCCCGGCGTGAGTTGACACTTAGCCAAATATTTGGGACTTTTCTGGGAAGGGCTGCAGGTGACCATCCACGGACCACCAGCACGGATCGTGGGTCACCCTACATTTCGTAGGTGGTGCCAGTCGGTGGCACCTGTAGCTTCGTAAATCTGCAATCAGGTCTGTCTAGGATATGGGGTGTTACATTATCTCCCCCTTGGGAACATTCGTCCTCGAATGAAGTCTAAACTAGTTGTATATGGAGGGATAGAGCAGTAACCCCTACCACTAAACACTGGAAATTAATTTCTGACTGAACTAAGTTCCAAGAACATGCAAATACAATGAAAATGCAAGTACAAACTGAAGGAACATGATGCTAAGACTGAAACTGAGCATGAATGACTGAAAAACTGAAGAGGAACTATTACCTCAAGCTAGAATGGGATCAGAAGGAAAGAGGTGAGGATACTTGGTCTTCATGGCTGCTTTTGCTTCCCAAGTGGCTCCCTCTACGGACTGACTCCTCTACAAAACCTTAACTGAAGCGACTTCTTTGTTTCTTAACGTTCGAACCTGACGATCATGAATTTCAATTGGTACCTCTTCATAAGTGAGACTATCCTTCACAGCCACACTTTCTAAAGGTACAATAGATGCTGGATCACCCACACACTTTTTCAACAACGAAATGTGAAAAACTGGATGCACTGCTTCTAGTTCTGTTGGCAACTCTAACTCATACGCCACTTTACCAACACTTTTAAAGATCTTTTAAGGGCATACATTTCTAAGACTGAGCTTCCCTTTCTTGCCAAAACTCATCACCCCCACCATAGGCAACACTTTTAGGAAAACCCAATCATCAACCTGAAACTTTAATTCCCTTCTCCAAACATCTGCATAGGTCTTTTGGCGACTCTGGGCTGTCTTAAGTCTATCTCTAATAAGTTGTACTTTCTCCATAGCATCATGAGCTGAATCTGGCCCTATCAAGGCTGCTTCACCTACTTCAAACCAACCAACTGGAGATCTACATCTACACCTATACAATGCCTCATAAGGGGCCATCTGAATGCTGGAATGATAACTTTTATTGTAGGCGAACTCTATAAGAGGAAGGTGATCATCCTAACTACCCTTATAATCGATCATGCAAGCTCTCAACATGTCTTCTAAGGTCTGAATGGTACGCTCTGCCTGCCCATCTGTCTGCGGATGAAATGTTGTGCTAAGATTAACCTGAGTACCAAGACCTTTCTGTAACGACTTCCAAAAATGAGAGGTAAACTGAGGACCTCTATCCGAGATGATAGACAAAGGAACCCCATGCAACCTGACTATCTCATTAATGTAAATTTTGGCGTAGTCCTCTGTCGAATCTATAATCTTGACCGCCAAAAAGCACGTAGACTTAGTAACTCTATCAACTATCACCCAAATGTAGTCATGTTGTTTGCGAGTATGAGGTAAACTTGTGATGAAGTCCATGTTGATCACTTCCCACTTCCAAGTAGGAATGTCAATCTCTTGAGTCATACCTCCTGGTTTATGATGTTCTACCTTGACTTGCTGACAATTGGGGCACTTAGCCACAAAATCCGCTATATCCTTTTTCATACCATTCCACCAAAAGACTTCCCACAGATCACGGTACATCTTAGTGGTGCCTGGATGAATAAAATATCAGGAATTATAGGCTTCTGCAAGAATCTGTTGTCTCAACTCACCCACCTTAGGAACACATAATCGACCCTAATAGTGAAGCACACCATCTTCCCCTTGGGAGAAAACCTCAACTCTCTGCTGATGGACTGCACCCTTTAGTTGAAGCAATATCGGATCACTATCTTGCTTTTCCTTAACCTCTACTACTAATGAAGATTCTGACCCATTCTGAACTGTTACACCACCATATGATATGCTCGTAAGACGAACTCCTAAGCGAGCAAGTCTGTGAACATCTTTTGCTAGTTCCTTTCTTTCTTCCTCCACATGTGCTACACTACCCATAGATAGTCTGATGAGAGCATCTGCTACTACATTGGCCTTACCAGGATGGTAATGCACACTCATTTCATAGTCCTTGAGGAACTCAAGCCATCTCCTCTGGTGAAGACTAAACTCTTTCTGGGTGAACACATACTGAAGGCTCTTATGGTCTGTGAACACATCTACATGGACACCATACAAGTAACGTCTCCAAATCTTAAGGGCAAACACCACAACTGCAAGTTCGAGGTCATGAGTTGGATAATTCTTCTCATGCACCTTGAGCTGTCTAGAAGCATAAGCTATAACCTTACCTCGCTGCATCAACACACAACCTAGGCCGACTCTGGATAAATCACAATAGATAACATAACCGTTTGAACCCTCTGGTAGAGTCAAAACAGGAGCTGTTGTCAAACCTAGTTTTCAGTTCTGTGAAGCTTTTCTCACAATCATCTGACCACTAAAACTTAATATTTTTCTGAGTCAACTTAGTCAATGGAGATGCTATGGATGAAAACCCTTCCATGAACCTTCTGTAATAACCAACCAAATCCAAGAAACTTCTGATATCTGTAGGAGAGGTAGGTCTAGGCCATTGTTTCACTACTTCTATTTTATGAGAATCTACTCGGATCCTTTTGCTAGACACAATGTGACCACGGAAAGCAACGAATTGCAACCAAAACTCACAGTTGCTAAACTTAGAAAATAACTGGTGATCCTTGAGAGTTTGAAGGACAACCCTCAAATAATTTGCATGTCTTCCTTAATCCTAGAGTAAATGAGGATATCATCAATAAAGACTATAACAAACAAGTCTAAATACTTCTTGAACACTCTGTTAATCAAATCCATGAAAGCTGCAGGAGCATTGGTTAGTCCAAACGACATAACTACAAATTCATAATGACCATACCAAGTTCTGAAGAATGTTTTTAGGATGTCACTATCTCTGACTCTGAGCTGATTATAGTCGGATCTGATGTCTATCTTTGAGAAATGACTAGCACCTTAAAGTTGGTCAAACAAGTCATCAATCCTAGGGATGGGGTACTTATTCTTGATTGTGACTTTGTTCAACTGCCTATAGTCAATGCACATTCTGAGAGAACCATCTTTCTTCTTCACGAACAACACTGGTGCACCCCATGGGGAAATACTAGGTCTGATGAAGCCCTTATCTAGATGGTCTTTCAACTACTCTTTCAATTCCTTAAGCTCAGCTGGAGCAATTATGTAAGGAGAAATAGAAATAGGCGGGGTATCTGGGAGAAAATCAATTCCAAAGTCAATCTCCCTTTCAGGAGGAATTCTGGGATGATCTTCTGGAAACACTTCTGGGAACTCATTGACTAGTTCCCATTGACTACTAGAACTGACTCAAGAGTTGGAGTTTCAGAGCTTGAATCCTTAACCCGAACTAGATGATAGAGAGAACCCTTAGAGATCATTTTTCTAGCCTTAAGGTAAGAATGAATCGACCCATAGGCACTAAGCTACTACCCTTCCATTCTAAGATTGGTTCGTCTGGAAACTGAAAACGAACAATCCTAGTTCTACAATCGACTGAGGCATAACATGAATGTAACCAATCTATGCCTAGAATGATATCGAACTCTACCATTTCTAACCCTACAAGATTTGCTGAGGTGACTTTTTGGGAGACTCTGACAGGGCACTTTCTGTATACCCGTCTAGCTATAACTGGGTCACCCACTAGAGTAGAGACTGAAAAGGGTTCTGAGAGAGTTTCTGGACTAACATCGAATTTGACATCTATATAAGGAGATACAAAGGAAAGAGTAGCCCCTGGATCTAAAAATGCATGAACATCTAAGTCAAAGACTCGTAACGTACCAGTGACTACATTCGAAGAATCTTCTTGATCCTGGTGAGCCTGAAGAGTATACACTTTATTTTGGCGTTGCCCGCCACCTGTACCAGATGAGTTACCCTACTAAGTCGGGTGACCTGCCAGTGCTGCTGAAGTTGTGGACTGAGCTCCACTATTATTGCCCCCTTTACCCTGCTTAGAAGGACAGTCTTTCAACCTGTGACCGACATGCCTAAAGCATCATTCCTTTCCTTCAAGGCACTAGCCCAGATAGTTCTTACCTTGGACAAGTTGGGTAGGTTCTAGTGCCTGAAACACTCCCCTGAGACTTAGAGCCTGATGCCCTACCCTTCTGATCAATTTAGAACTTGGAGGATGGAATACTAGCCGATGAAGGTGCTGGAGCTGAAGACTTCTGCTGAAACTGCGAGCGATTTCCACTACCCAATTTTTGTTGAGAATAATCATAGTTTCCTGTCCTAGCCTTCTTATTTTCCTTGGCCTATTCCCTAAGCTTATCACCTTCGACCTGCTGGGCATGAGTTATGAGCCTAGAGATGTTCATATTTTCCAGCAACATAGCATTCCTACACTCTGTTTTCACTAAGTATGACACTCCATGCAGAAACTTGTTCATTTGAGCCCTGGAATCAACAACCATGTGAGGAGCATACCTGGAGAGTTGGGTGAACTTGAGTCCATACTCTTGGACCGTCATAGAACCCTGCCTAAAATTCATAAACTCCTGAGCTTTTGCCTCCCTCATCTCTCTTGGGAAGAACCTGCCCAGAAAGGTCTCATTAAATCATTCCCAAGTGATAGGAGCTGCATTTGTACCCCTGTTCTCTTTTAACTGAGTATACCAGATATGAGCTACATCCTTAAGCTGGTAAGATGCCAACTCAACCCGATCATTCCCAGTTACTTTCATCACTCCAAAGATCTTATTAACCTTATCGAGAAGTTTTAGGGATCCTCACCAATCTACGATCCTAAGAACTCAGGCGGATTCATCCTAACAAAATCTCGAACTCTAGCTACAGTTGACCCAATATTAGCATTTGTCAGAACTGGAACCTATTGATTATTCTGGTTGGGCACACTCTAAGCCAACAACTGGATAACATTCCAAAATTTAGTATTCAAAACTTCCTGATCTGGGACTGAAGGAGCTGCGTTATCATTTCTGGCATTTACATTCCTTCCATAAGCTCTACAAGGAGGCATGATCTGAAAGCGCATAACGTCAAGCTAGAACAAGGAATTAGATCATACCTTACGCACCATAAGAGTAACAAAGAGAGTGAGGTTTTCCTAAAACACTTCGTAGCCTCCCTCTCATTAAGTGTGGTGCACTTCACACCCATGAAAAAAAATCCACTTAGTGCAGATATTCAGACATCCTAGGACTCTTAAACCTAAGGCACTGATACCAAGTTTGTCACACCCCGAAGCTACCCCCAGGATGCGGACACGGGACCTAGGATCATGTGTGACCCCAAGCTAACCCTGCTGGCATATCATAAGCATACTAAATAAACTGAAGTAAGAAAAAGACTGTGCGGAATCTAAATCATGAGATAATCTGAAATGATGGGGAATACCCATATACTAAATCTGAATAAAGAAAACTGAGAGTTTGAATACAAATGAAAAGTCAAACTCTAACACTAAAGTTGAAATTAACTATGTCTGAAATAAGCCTCTAAACTGACTAGAAGTACTGGGACATGCCCCCAGTTAAATCTAGCAAAAACTGAAAACTAAAGACTTAAATGGACAGATAACATGTAAACTGTCCTCGAAGAATGAGAACTCACCACTGATGCTGCTGAACTGAAGATCGAAACTGATCTATGCGTGATCTGACTGCTAAGGACCTGAACCTACATCTCGAGAAGATGTAGCGCAGAGTATGTGTCAGTACTTGAAAGATACTGAGCATGCATGATAAAGTTGAATAATAACATACCTGAACAAGAAATAAAGCAATGATATTATATGAACATGATAAGGATACTGGAAATACTAAACATGGCTAAACTAAATGCAATGACCAAGTTTATAACATGCTAAGTCTGAATACTAAACTATACTGATAACATGGTCAATGAAATAGAATCTGACTGACTGTAAGGGAGCTCCTAATAACCGATATAAAATCACAGGAGCTAAATATTGAGTCCGATGTATACACCCCATCGAGAGGACCCAATATACCCTGCTAGAGGTATAGAGGCATGCTGGCGTGATCATTAAAATGTAATGCCCAACAGAGGGGACTTAACCTATGAGGCACGTAGTTTTGGGACTTGAATGTGACTGAACCTAGTCCACTCGGTATTAAGCTTCTCCCAATTGATTAAGTAATTAACATCTTATGACTGAAATGTTGTAATCTTGATAGCTTAAAATACTGGCATGCAACTGAGAATGCAACATTAATATACTGATAATGGACATTCGAAAACTGAGGCATGCATGTATATTTCTGAAATAGCTGACCTAGCATGTGTAATTCATGAACTAAAAGAATTATATATCCAGGGTTCTGAATTTTTGAAAGAATCTACCCTAAAAGATACTAAATTCATGATTATCTGAGTTGGATCATTCTAACAGCTAAAACCCAACAATTTCTAACATTCAAGAACCCCTAGGTCTAGATAATATTAAGGAAATCAAGAATATGACTGAATTCTAAGGCCTTAATGGGCGAAAGGAACCCAATAGTGAAATCCCACATACCTGGTGAAGAATTCCACGGAGAAATCTTTCAATTTTGGGGCTGAAACTGATAAAAACCTGTTGCGTTCTTGGAGTAGGGCTTGGTCGACTCTTTCTCCTTCTGCGTTCTAATGTTTCTTAGTTTTTGGTGAATGATTTTCTTAGGGTAAATTCTAGTTTAGTTACTAGGCTAAAACTAACCAAAACTACGTAGTTTAGGGGTTAAACGATGTAGTATAGGGGTCCAACGCATAAGGAAAATATAAAAAGACCCGTGACTTAAAAGCTATCGGGTCACCGACGGACGGGATCGACGGACTGTGGATCGATCGATGGTCCATGTTGGTCAACCGTCGATTGGCGACTAGGACTGGAATTTGGGGGTCTGACCTACGCCCCTAGACCATGGACCGTGGTCTGAGCTATGGTCCGTAGGTCCTGGCGTAGGTCTGGACTTAGAGGATATTTCTGGGGAGTTCTGGGACTGAAACTAGGGGCTGACCCACGACCATAGACCACAGACTGTGGCCTGACATACGGTCCGTAGGTCCCGACGTGAGTCGACACTTAGCCAAAATTTTGGGACTTTTCTGGAGAGGGCTGCAGGTGACCATTCACAGACCACCAGCATGGAGTCACCCTACAGTCTATAAGTGGTGCCCATCGGTGGCACCTATAGCTTCTGAAATCTGCAATCAGGTCTGTCTAGGATACAGGATGTTACAATAACTCTGTTCCAAATATCACCAATTCTATCTCTTACCACAACCAGAATATATAGATCCACACACTTTTATTTGAATCCATGGCATCAACTTCTTCTTTTGTGATTAATTCACATTACTCTCCTCGATGGAAGTACGTTGTATTTCTAAGTTTTAGTGGTTAAGATACTCAAAAAACATTTATGAGTCACTTGTACGAAGGTTTGGAAAATAGAAGAATATTCACCTTCCAAGATAATAAAAGGTTAGAACATGGTAATTCGATCCTAGAAGAACTCTGGAAAGCTATCGAAGAGTCACAAGTTGCCCTCGTCATTTTCTCAAAAAATTATGCTAGATTGAGGTGGTGCTTGAATGAACTAGTGAAGATCATGAAATGCAAGGAAGGATATGAATTTGTCGAACATGAATTTAAGTATAAGGATGATATTGAGGGAACTCAGATGGTGCAAGGATGGAGGACTGCCCTAACTGCTGCTGCAAATCTAAAAGGATATGATATCCGTGACGGGTGTGTTTTTTTTCGTGATGGGTGAGCTAAATATACGTAGTTTTTTTAAAACTTTTTTTGTTTTTGAATAATTTCCATTCTTGAACGTTAATAATATGAAATACTTGAGTTTCTCACATTTTTAACAATCCATCTTCTTATATATGTAGGATTGAATCAGATAATATTCAACAGATCGTCGATTACATTTCTTCAAAATTATGCAAGAATGCTTATTGTTTATCTTCTTTGCAAGATATTGCTGTAATAAAGGCTCATTTAGAGAAACTAAATTCCCAACTACAGATAGAAATCCATGATGTTTGGTTTGTAGGAATTTGGGGAATAGGCGGAGTCGGTAAAACGACAATAGCAAAAGCCATCTTTGATACTCTATGTTATCAATTTGAAGCTTCTTGTTTTCTTGCAAATGTTAAAGAAAGTGCAAAAAATAATTAATTACATTCTTTACAAAATACACTTTTTCCTGAACTGTTAAGAGAAAAAGATGATTAAGTCAAAAATAAGTATGATGGGAAGTGCATGATTCGAAGCAGACTTTGTTCTAAGAAGGTGCTAATTGTGCTTGATGACATAGATCATAGTGATCATTTGGAGTATTTAGCCGGTGATCTTGGCTGGTTTGGTGATGGCAACAAAGTTATTCTAACAACTAGGAATAGACATTTGATAGAGAAGGATGAAACAATATATGAGGTGTCTACCCTACCTTATCATAAATCTATGCAATTGTTCAATCAATACGCATTTAAAAAAGAAGTTTCAGATGAGCGTTTCAACAAGTTCTCGTTGGAGCTAGTAAATCATGCTAAAGGCCTTCCTTTAGCCCTCAAGGTGTGGGGTTCTTTGTTGCATAGAAATGGCCTAACTTAGTGGAGAAGTACTTTAGCCCGAATAAAGAAAAATTCTACTTCAGAAATTATTGAAAAGCTTAAAATAAGTTATGATGGGTTGGAACCCGAAGAGCAAAAGATATTTCTAGATATGACATGTTTCTTCTGAGGATATAGAAAAAAAAGAGTTATGCCAATCCTTGAGAGTTATGATGTTGGAGCTGAATACGGATTAGATGTCCTAATTGATAAATCTCTTATTTTCATCTCCAATGATGATACGATTGAAATGCATGACTTGATTCAAGATATGGGTAGATATGTCGTGAAAATGCAAAAAAAATCAGGAGAACCTAGCAGAGGATGGGACATTGAAGATTTCGAAGACGTGATGGTCAATGATATGGTAAGTAGGCTAAACAATGCAATAATATTCAGTTTCCCATTTTCATAACTTATGGGGAACACACAAACAATGCAAAGATTATCACTTCCATTTTCAAGTCCAAAATCGTTAGAGTAGAACAATAATTCCCACTTCCATCTCATTCAAATAAAAAATTGATTTTTACCTGAAGAAGTTTGAAGAGCTCATCAATGGAAGAGGGAGGATTCATGAGGCTCATCCCATAAGCTGTGAACTCGTCTTCCATCTTTTTCCAGTCAGCACAGGAGGAGCCTGAACTAGCCATTCCCAGAAGAACTCTGTTTCAGAAAACAAGAACTGTAGAAAAAATTAACACTTTAACAAAGAAATGCAGAGTAGAAAAATAACACTTATACCAAGAACTGTAGCAAAAGTAGCATTTAACTAAAAGATTGGTACAAAGTGACAAATGGCAAGCATGCATTTGTTTCTTCTTGTATGCAATGGGAACGTTAGTACCTATGCAAGACGAGTTCCCATTGCATAGGTACTAACGTTCCCATTGCATACAAGAAGAAACAAATGCATGCTTGCCATTGGTCACTTTGTACCAATCTTTTAGTTAAATGCTACTTTTGCTACAGTTCTTGGTATAAGTGTTATTTTGCTACTCTGCATTTCTTTGTTGAAGTGTTAATTTTTGCTACAGTTCTTGTTTTTGAAACAGAGTTCTTCTGGGAATGGCTAGTTCTGGCTCCTCCTGTGCTGACTGGAAAAAGATGGAAGACGAGTTCACAACTTATGGGATGAGCCTCATGAATCCTCCCTCTTCCAATGATGAGCTCTTCAAACTTCTTCAGGTAAAAATCAATTTGTTTTTGGAATGAGATGAAATCACAAAAAAAAATGAGATGGAAGTGGGAATTGATGTTCTACTCTAACGATTTTGGACTGGAAAATGGAAGTGATAATCTTTGCATTGTGTGTGTGTTCCACATACCCATATTATCAACAAGAATACCCCCCCGTAGCGATAGATTCTTCCTGCTGCAATGCCCAAATCAACTACTATTTCTTATACGTTAGTAGAGGCATGATAAAATCAGATCGTGGCCGGTCAGAATAAATTGGAGAATAAAACTGCTACCCACCATCTGATTTTATCATGCCCTTGCTAAGGAATAGCCGTGAAAACTAACTAGTTGAGAGAGAGAGAGAGAGAGAGAGAGAGAGAGAGAGAGAGTTTGTGTTGAGAACAATGGAGTGAAGTTGTGCGGCTGGAAACATATTTATAAAGCCAGAATCAATAACGATAGAGGGTGTAGTAAACATATTAGGGAACCTTTATAATTAATCAATTTAAAAGTTTGTTTAAATAAAGAAAATTAATCCATTTAAAAGTTTTGTTATATTAGAGAACCATTATAATAATGGACAAATCTTTTATCGTGAGACAGTATATTACCTATATTGAGAAAGTCGAGATTTGGTTTTAAAAACTAATTTATAATTATGAGAATTTAGTATTTACTTACCAGTTAAGAAATTACATTCAAATATTTGGTAACTCATTAATTTCTTTATTTATTGTGGACACATGTATAATATCTAGGGAAATGATTTGACATACCTCACAACTTTTTGATTTAGAAATGATATAACACTCATAATAAAAGTCGCTCACATATACCTATCTTGTTAGAACCTCACCTTGATGGTTTGAGTAGATCGGTCTTGGGTATGAATTTACATAATGAACGTAGCCAAAACCCAATGACTTCAATAAAGATCAAGCTCAATTGAATATAGACCATGGCATTGGCGTGGCTAAAGCATGCAAGACAATGTGTGTCCAAGGCATGACAAGCTCTAGGCAAAGCTAAAGCAAGTCAATGTAAGGCTATGATCGCGATATGACCTTGGATAAAGAAGTTTAAGGTCTAAGTGTTGGGCAAGGGAAGATGGCCCAGGAGAATGAACCAATGGCAACCTGTGTGGGGCAGGATGTTCGCACATCCCAGGCACGTGGTCACGCGCAAAGCTGGGCGGATAGAAGTGAGTTTTGGCGCCAAATTTGAAGGTTTCTTGAATGTGCCTCTCACATGCCTGGGAAGTTAGGCAATATCTAGCCATTTGTGGATTGTCAGCAATGTAGAGAGAACTTGTATTTTTAAATTTTGAATTCGCCTATCAGTTGGGGATGTCAACTGAATGAGACTATCATGTGTCTGGCATGTGACAAGGTGCTTCACCCTATTTATTGGCATAGGTAGACCTATCACAGACAGGAGGCTTTGGTCAAATTTTGCAGGCTAAGTTATTTGTGTGATTTCTTTATGTCATGAGTTCAATACAAAGTTGGGAAGTGATTCATGTACGTGCTTGTGTTGTCTATATTCTCATGCTTGTCTAATAAGAAAAGGGGTGAGACGTCAAAGGGTGATATACTGCCTAGTGGGTTAGATAGGGAAGGGTTGACCCGATAACACTTACCATTACACAAATCGCCTAGATGTACCATTTATATCTAATAGAAGTAACAAAATTGATTTAAATTCTCTTTTTTTTATTTTCTTTTAATCTTAAAAAACATTAATGTTGGAATACGTTTGATCCTTTTAGTGAAGTTTAGGAATTTTTTGGTCCTTATATGCCTTATTTAACTAGGTAAAATAAAAAAAAAAGAAATGATAAAATGGGCACTGACCTTGCGTGGAACAACGAAGTGGGGGCGTTGTTAGCAAGCCTCAGATCTACTCTCTCACTTGGATTGTCGTCAATAAACCATACCGATTAACAGAGCCTGAAAAGCCGAAGGTAGAGATATAAGAACAAATATATAACGAGCTTAAGTGGGTGGAGGCTACTAAAGAACATGACCCAAAACAAAATCCAAAGGTTTATAGGAGGAAATTAGGGTTTGAGTTAGCGCTGTATTTTAAAATTTTGAATTTGATTTGGTTATAGAGATATCTATTCAAAATCAAATGTAGGGAAATCTGGATGTGTTCGGTCTTCACTTTATCCGAACATAGAAAACATGATTTGTCTTAGATTATACTTAAATTGGTAAACCTTTAATTGTGCTGTTTGATGTGGACTCCCTTGAAGCTTGAAAAAAGAAGAGATGGAGGCACGTCTGAAATTTTTGAGATTTGCTTGAAAATGGTGAGGAAGCATATGGAAATGGTGAAAAAATCTGAAATTTTTTCTTGAAGAGGAGAGATGGATCTTGAAGGAGAATTATAAAGAGGATGAGAGACTCAAGAAAAATTAAGATAAGAAACCCTAGATTCTTACCTAACTTTAAGGGTAATTCAAACAATTGAAGATGGTAGATGGGTTGGGATTTGTAAACGGAAGATTTGGGTTTGTACATTGGGCTACTTAAAAGAGCAAATGGTCTAAAGTTCTTGGTCTTCTTCATCTTTCAGATGACTTCTTAGGTTTCTTTATGTTAATTAAAGAGAAATTAAGTGGACTTAAAATATTACACATATATTATACGATGATATATTTAGTAATTAAAGTGTTGCATAGCTAAAATAGAAAAGTAAAGCATGATTAACTTTGTAAACCTATTTAAAAGAGTAAAATAGTTATCTAGGATACCAGTTCTTGGACACATGCGTTGCACGTTTGTTCCATGCAAATAGTATATACAAAATAAATTATATTAAATCTGTAGTGTAATCAAGAATAATTTTTTTAAAAAAATACAAGATAAAATTGATGAGTACACATTTTATTTTATTATTTCTTTGTTGGATGACAAATGCTTATATATTGTATGAAACTATGAAATTGGACAGCTGGTCAATATAGGAAAAGAAGACCTATTGAGTTGCATTTTGATGTGCTAATAGGTGCAAACATAAAATCTTATTTTATCTTATCTTATCTTATATTCTTATATAAAAGAGAATTTTAGACCCATGTATGTGGCACCCTCACAAATCATAATTCTTATTTAACCCTTCTTAAAAGTTCCAACCTTACGGAAAAGTCACAACTTTTCATAAAAGTCACAACTCTTTAGAAAAGTTAGAACTCTTCATAAAAGTAACAATTTTTCACAAAAGTCACAACTCTTCGATTTTCATTCACACCTTTTAAAACCCAACACTTAGTTGCGAGATAGCAAGATAAGAATGATTAAACAAAAAAAAAATTAATTTCAATTGCAATTGGACATTAATACTATTGGCCCTCTCAGTCAACAACTCATAACGATGTTGGAATGGTTGCATTCATAACACTGTTTAGTAAGCAAAACTTCTGTTTCTTCCACTATTATTTATAGGGTCTTTTCCACTATAGGGAGTCGAATTTAAATACATTAATTAAGCTTCTTATGAAGTGTTGTTTCATTCCTCAAAGTTTTCTTCCTCATATTGCATGAAGCTTAATCTTTTACTGAATGTTATAGTGATTCATGTAACTATTGCAATTTCTTTTTGCTATTTTGGTGACTTTTTTGACTCTGTTAAAAATGCCAACAATGATGATTGAAAATTGATCTTCTCTTTTGTCCCTTTCTATAGGCTTATTCATATATTTTTTGAGAAAATTGCTTGTGGGCTGTGCTATATTTGATAGCACACAACAACAAATATGTGATAACTAATACAGAACCAATGTTGAAGTTTGTTAAAAAAACAAAACATATTGATCTCTTGCTTGCCACAATTAGTATATTATTTTGATTGTTTTATCTTAGATACAAACATTTTGTATGCCATTGCATTCTTCCTAGATTATTAGTATAGAGACAATTAGTCCACTTCTTTTATCGCAAGTTGACTAATTTGTCATATTTCTTCCTCTCTTATTTTTGGGCATAATAAGAGATCAAGTTTTCTTGAAACTAACAGATGCCCAAAATATACTATAACAAAAATAATATTTATCAGCAACAAATATGCAAATTAACGAAGAGTTCTAGAGCCTTTACTGATATCAATTAATTGTCAATAGATCCAATGGACATTAGAGACTTTATGGAAATTTATAGAGAGTACTAATCACCTCTGAAAATACATATTTAGCAAAAACTAAGCTATTAATTTATGTTAAAGATCATTTTTGTTGTAGTGATTAGTCTTTCTTTTGGCTTCTTTCAATCAAATTTGTGAACTGTAAAACTTGGATACAACTCGGTAGACTATCTTTTTTAAAAATATGTTAAGCAACATGCCTTTTTCTTCTTGATTATCAGGAAAGTAAGGTCGTCTTTAATATTAATTATGGATATTTTTGAGTTCAAGTGCTCACACAATTATGTTGTGAGATTTTAATATGTTATATTCAAAATTTTGGTTTAGAATATCCAATTGTGAACAATTCCATTCAGATGCACCTACAACTTGGTTGATCATTGCATTAATTCTTTGTAATTACATACTATAATCATAACAATAACTATGGTTCAATTCCAAATAAGTTGGGGTCGCTGATGTGAATCCTAAGAAATAATAATGACTATTATGAGACAATGTGGAAAAACCTTTATGATGTTAACAATTTTAGGGTTATTTTTGACATATATATGATAAGACATACTATAGTGAAAAAGAGATTGATGGAGGTTCATAAAAAAGGAGCCGAGGGTCCTCCATTTGAATTTAGTTAATTATATTCTTGTATGAACGTGATGTTCAACTTTACTTGAGAGTGTTATTATTCAAGGCCTTTTGGTCTCTACTTTAACGTCTGATATTGTTCATTATAACTTCCTCAAATTTAGAAATTTTGTCTCTTCTGACAAACTATTTCCATGGAGATTTTCTTAGACTTCTTTCTTATGCTTAAAATCTCCCTATGACTCATAATTTTTGTGCAACAAAAATGAAAATTTAAAAAATATAGCACTTTAAGATTTCAGAGGAATGTTTTTAACTTGAGATAACATGATCTTGACAATGTAGTGTATGTATAAAAAGTACAAATATTGTTGAATGATCATATGTAAGTTTAATAAAATAGATCAATTCCGTGCGAAGAACATGTAATTTACCTAGTATATTTATATGCTAAACTACATTGCAAAAAATAATGTATGATAAACTCTAATTTTCTCATATATATATTATTTGCTTGATGGAGAAGTGTTAAAGTTAGCCTTAAAAATTGAATAAAAATATACTCCGTTAATAATTTGGTTTAAAAAATGTCCCTACTATTAATAATTTGTTCCAAAACTATCCCCACTATTAATAGTTTGATCCCAAAAATGTCTCTATTGTTACTTTATTGTATCAAAAATACTTTTTTTCTAATAAACATAATAACTTTTTATTTTTTCAATAAAAATAGTATTTTTTAAAGAACCCCTTTATTGTTTCTTTTCTTTTAAAATTCTTTTAACTTAAAAAAAAAGTCGGAAGTAATATTTTTCTTAATCTCGTTTTATAATTGAAATAGAATAACTTCGTGTACTTTTTAAATAATATCATAGTAACTTCATCTTTAATTTTTATTAAGATAATGGTAAAATCCTTTTTTCCTAATAAAATAAAAAATATTTTGATTTCTTAATCTTTTTGAAATTGATTAAGCAATTATTTTATGTGTACCTATCGTAATTGTGGAAATATCATTCTCTTCCATAAAATAGTTATAAAATGTAGTATGAAATAGGATTGGTCATGATTAATATTCGAACGATTGTTTAGTTCTTTACATAGTGTGTTATGTATTTACAAATATAAGTAATGATGTTCTCATTGACCGTTTTCAAAATATTTAAAATCATCGAGAACAATTATAACTGAATAATATATACTTAAAATATTAGTAATTTTTTTAAAAAGAATTATATATGCTTTGTGGACTTCGCGCGGAATCAAAGCCTAAGATTGATTTAGTGATCTAATCAATGTGCCTGCTTGACACCCAGGAACTACAAATCCTGGATCTGCCTCTGTGTATATATAAATATATATATATGAGTTGGAAAACATCTAATTTTCTCATAAATAACTTGAATCATTGGTTTTAGATTCTTGGGAAGACGACATCGTTGAGAAGCACACGTAAAAGACAAATTAAAGAAGCTGAAAAATAACAAAATACAACAAAGAAATTAGTATTGAGAATTTTCTTTTTACTACTAGTAAATATTCTTGAAAGAATAAATTGAATAACATGAGTCTATAATTAGAAAAGCGGTAACACAAATCACCAAAATGGTACATATATGAATATTTTACCTTGTTTTAAAAGCATTTACTGCTCTAATGGTAATGGTTCATAGCAAAACCTGCTCTTTTCATCTTTCATATGCTTCTACCATGTTATTGAAATAAATTTCTAAACTAATGATAGTACATAGTGGTGCTATAAAAAGTTGGATGACAGTACAACCATTTTCATGAATATTCATATGAAGTAACAAAGAAAAATAATAAATAGTTACCTCATAAATTTGGAGTTTTCCTCTACTATTTCTTCCAATGGTGGGTTATACATATTCTTGATATGTAAAAGTTGATTATTGAGAAGAATAAAATAAATGAGCTAATACAATTCATTAGCAATTTAACAGTTATTAATGAAATTCCTAATGGTTCACTTGGATCATTTGTTGTTGAAGATCTTGAAGAAATAAAGAAGAAAGAAGAGGAAATTCACAAATGAGAAGCACGTGAAAATAAATATTTCTATCTTTAGAGTAGACTAATAGGAATAGGACAAGCGTACAAAACATTTCTTTTGTTATTTGTCTTTACATCATATCAGTGTATAATCTAGGGTTCGACAATTCAATAGAAAGGATAGAAAATTTATAAAAAATCATCGTATTTCTTTCATGGTATCAGGCTATTATATATATATATATATAATGAGAAAATTAGAGTTAATCATACATTATTTTTTGCAATATGTTTTAGCATATAAATATACTAGTTAAATTATATGTTCTTCGCACGGGATTGATCTATTTTATTAAACTTATATTTGATCATTCAGTAATATATGTATTTTTCATACATACATTACATTGTCAAGAATATTTTATCTTAAGGCAAAAACATTCCTCCGAAATCTTAAAGTGCTATAATTTTTAATTTTTATTTTTGTTGCACAAAAATTATGAGTCATAGAGAGATTTTAAGTATTCAAAAATCTCCATGGAAATAGTTTGTCAGAAGAGACGAAATTTTCTAAATTCAAGGAAGTTATAATGAAAAATATCAGACGTTAAAGTAGAGACCAAAAGGCCTTGAACAATAACACTCCCAAGTAAAGTTAAACATCACGTCCATACAAGAACATCATTAACTAAATTCAAATGGAGGATCCTCGGATCCTTTCTTATGAACCTCCATCAATCTCTTTTTTATGGGATAAGGCAATAGTAACCCCCTAGACTATGATCGAAATCCCAGAGACATACCTTAACTAAACTAAGGTCCTATTACCCCCCTGAACTAATTTTTTTGTAATTTTGTACACCTTTTTGGCCTACGTGGCCTCCAAACATCTCCCACGTACCTCACTTAAGTGGAGTCATAGACTGAGAGGACCAAGAGTATTAATGTCGCATTGCAATTGAAATTAATTTTCTTTGTTTAATCATTCTTATTTTGGTGCCTTGCAACAAAGTGTTGGGTTTTAAAAGGTGTGAATGAAAAACGAAGATTTGTGACTTTTGTAAAAAGTTGTGACTTTTATGAAGAGTTCTGACTTTTCTAAAGAGTTATGACTTTTATGAAAAATTGTGACTTCTCCGTAAGGTTGGGACTTTTAAGAAGGGTTAAATAAGAATCATGATATGTGAGGGTGCCATATAGATGGGTCTAAGATTCTCTTTTATATATATAAGATAAGATAAGATAATATGTTTGCACCTATTAGCACATCAAATGCAACTCAATAGGTCTTCTTTTCCTAAATTGGCCAGCTGTCCAATTTCATAGTTTCATACAATATATAAGCATTTGTCATCCAACAAAGAAATAATAAAATGGAATGTGTACTCATCAATTTTAGCTGGTACTTTTTAACAAATTTTATTGTTGATTACACTACATATTTAATATAATTTATTTTGTATATACTATTTGCACGGGACACACGTGCAACACATGTGTCCAAGAACTGGTATCCTAGATAACTATTTTACTCTTTGAAATAGGTTTAAAAAGTTAATCATGCTTTACTTTTCTATTTTAGCTATGACACACTTTAATTACTAAATATATCATCGTATAATATATGTGTAATATTTTAAGTCTACTTAATTTCTCTTTAATTACTATAAAGAAACCCAAGAAATCATCTGAAAAGATGAAGAAGACCAAGAACTTTAGATCATTTTCTCTTTTAAGTAGCCCAATATACAAACCCAAATCTTCCCTCTACAAAGCCCAACCCATCTACCAACCTCTTCAACTGTTTGAATTACCCTTAAAGTTAGGTAAGCATCTAGGGTTTCTTATCTTAATTTTTCTTGAGCCTCTCATCCTCTTCAAGAAATGTTTTCAGATAATTTCACCATTTGCATATGCTTCCTTACCAGTTTCAAGAAAATCTCAAAAATTTTAGACGTGTCTCCATCTTTTCTTTTTTCAAGCTTCAAGGGAGTCCACATCAAAAATTACAATTAAAGGTTCACCACTTTAAGTATAATCTAAGACAAATAATGTTTTCTATTTTTGGATAAAGTGAAGACCGAACACATCCAGATTTCCCTACATTTGATTTTGAATAGACATCTCTATAACCAAATCAAATTTAAAATTTCAAAATACCGCTCTAGCTCAAACCCTAATTTCCTCTTATAAACCTTTGGATTTTGCTTTGGGTCATGTTATTTAGCAGCCTCCACCCACTTAAACCCGTTATAGCTTTGTTCTTGTATCTCTGCCTTCGGCTTTCCAGTCTTTGTTAATCGGTATGGTTTATTGACGACAATCCAAGTGAGAGAGTAGATCTGAGGCTTGCTAACAACGCCCCTAGTTCGCTGCTCCACACAATGTCAGTGCCCATTTTATCATTTCTTTTTATTTTATTTTACCTAGTTAAATAAGGCATATAAGGATCAAAATATTCCTAAACTTTTCTAGAAGGATCAAACTTATTCCAACATTAATGTTTTTTAAGATTAAAAAAAATAAAAAAAAGAGAATTTAAATCAATTTTTTTACTTCTATTAGATATAAATGGTATATCTAGGTGATTTGTGTAATGGTAAGTGTTATCGGGTCAACCCTTCCCGATCTAACCCACTAGGCAGTATATCACCCTTTGACCTCTCACCTCTTTTCTTTTTCTCTCAATCTAGTTCAACACTTAGACAAACATGAGAATATAGACAACACAATCACGTACATGAATCACTTACCAACTTTCTATTGAACTCATGACATAAAGAAAGTACACAAATAACTTAGCCTGCAAAATTTGACCAAAGCCCTCTGTCTGTGATAGGTATGCCTATGCCAATAAATAGGCTGAAGCACCTTGTCACATGCCAGACACATGATAGTCTCATTCAGTTGACATCCCCAACTGATAGGTCAATTCAAAATGTGAAAATACAAGTTCTCTCTACATAGCTGACAATCCACAAATGGCTAAATATTGGCTAACTTCCTAGGCATGTGAGAGGCACATGCAAGCAACCTTCAAATCTGGCGCCAAAACTCACTTCTACCAGCCCAGCTTTGCGCGTGACCACATGCCTGGATTGTGCGAACGTCCTGCTCTGCATAGGTTGCCATTGGTTCATTCTCCTGGGCCGTCTTCCCTTGCTAAACACTTAGACCCTAAACTTCTTTAGCCAAGGTCATGCCGTGATCATGGCCTTACATTGACTTGCTTTAGCTTTGCCTAGGTCTTTTCATGCCTTAGACACACATTGTCTAGCATGCTTTAACCACGCCAATGCCATGGTATATTTTCAATTAAGCTTGATCTTGATTGAAGTCAGTGGGTTTTGGCTACGTTCATCATGTAAATCAATACCCAAGACCAATCCACTCAAACCATCAAGGTGAGGGTCTAACAAGACGGGTATATGTGAGCGACTTTTATAATGAGTGTTATATCATTTCTAAATCAAAATGTTGCGAGGTATATCAAATCATTTCCCTAGATATTATACATGTGTCCACAATAAATAAAGAAATTAATGAGTTACCAAGTATTTGAATGTAATTTCTTAACCGGTAAGTAAATACTAAATTCTCATAATTATAAATTAGTTTTTAAAACCAAATCTCGACTTTCTCTTTATAGGTAATATACTATCTCACGATAAAAGATTTGTCCATTATTATAATAGTTCTCTAATATAACAAAACTTTTAAATGGATTAATTTCCTTTATTTAAACAAACATTTAAATCGATTAATTATAAAGGTTCCCTAATATGTTTACTACACCCTCTGTCATTATTTATACTGGCTTTATAAATATGTTTCCAGCCACACAACTTCACACCATTGTTCTCAACACAAACTCTCTCTCTCAACTAGTTAGATTTCACGGTTAGACCTTATCAATGGCATGATAAAATCAAATGGTGGTTAGCAGTTTTATTCTCCAACTTATTCTGACCGGCCACGATCTGATTTTATCATGCCTCTGCTAACGTACCAGAAAGAGTAGTTGATTTGGCATTGAATCAAGAAGAATTTGTCTCTACGGGGGGTGTTCTTATTGATAAGATGGGTATGGGGAACACACAAACCAGGGAAAGTAATTTTTTATCCTAGTTTTCTCTCACTTACCCCTTGTACTTCCTATGAGCTCCCATAATCGAAAGGAACCCTAATTTTATGTCTTATTGTTGTAGTGATTCAGTGGGTCGGTGAGATTGACCGTTTCACCACTAAAGGAAGCACCAAAATTCTTGTTTATCATGGTGCCAACCGATAGAAAAATATTGATAAATTTGTTGCATATTATTTGTTATCACTATGTACTTCTCAATAAAGCTTGAGATTAGGAAAATTGTGATTCCACTAAAACAAAAGCTTTTCTTTTGGTGGCATCACATTTTTCTAGTAGTCAGCCTCCACTGTGGAGTACGTAGTGATGACAAAATCATATTCCGCAAATTTTTAAAATTTTTGGCACCATCATAAACTTGAATTTTGTTGCTTCCTTTAGTGGTGAAGAGGTCAATCTTACTGACCCACTAAATCACACCAATAACAGGACATACAACTAGGGTTCCTTTTACTAAGCTCTTAGGAAGAACAAATGACAGATGAGAGAAAATTGGAATTATAAATTATGGCCCTAGTCCGCGTTTAGCAAGCACAAGATCTGTGGCTTGAATAGTCATCCCCATTCCCATTTCATCAGTAAGAATTTCGCCTCTAGTTGTAGATTCTTCTTCTTCAGCGCCCTAGACAACCACTATCTTTCTGACTATAGAAGTATAGATCATTTGAATAGTTTTCAGCCATTCACCAATCATTCTTTTCTTCCAGATCTCCCACATCAAAGTGGGTCTTTTCTTTTTATTCTTGTCATGATTATTCTTCTTATCCTCTATCATCCCCATCAATAGAAGGTAGTCATCATCTACTTCACCACCTCTCCTACATCATTCATTGACTTTTTTTCATGCCCTTCTTCTTCTACTGGCTTTCCTTTTGTTTCAATACTCTTTTGGCCCCCATTTCATTTTTAACTGTAGTTGCACTAGTTAAAAGAGATCAAATTAAGGACATATTAATTATGTATCATAACAAGATAATATTTGCATGAAATATTAAATTTATCATTGTTTCCAGTGTAATCAGAACTCAAGGATATAGTAAGCACACCTCATAGAGTTGTCTTGATATTGGAGGCTTTGTTCTCCTAACATAACAATTCACATTTAAGTCCAGAAGCATTATTGACATTTATTTATATACAACACATACTGGACAAATATATATATAAGGCATAATCCATCTCAAAGAAATACTTTAACACACAAAAAAAGTAAGTACAATTTTTAAAACATAATAAGGCCACTTATTTCTAAGGAAGGGGACAAACTCAAAAAACAACTTCCTTTGGAAAAATGATAGAGAAGAGAAGTGTTAAGACTCCCATGTAACACCTCAAACTTCGAAAGAGCTAAGTAGAAGTTCGTACAAGTTAACCATTAGTTTTTAGTTTTGGATCAACTTCAAATAACCATATCTTTTAGCACATAAAGAGTTAGGTGGCTCGTGACCTATCAAATCGAAGGTCTTTGGGTCCTCTTTCCAATGCCACCAAAATTGCTAAATTTTGAGTTTCGAGTAAAATGTTATGGCTTCTTGAGTGAAGCCTCTCCATTTAAGCATTCCATCTGTTTTAGGAAAGGGTATTTTTATCTTTTCCTTTTTCCACTTGTCTTAGCACATTTTCCTGACCCAATTAATGGTTTAATCAGATTTTAAATCCTCCATTCACTTTCAAATCACTTAGGGATTTAGAGCGAGGTTTAAGAAGAGAAAAAGGGCAAAGTTCTAGCATTCTTTAAGATTTGTAGAATTCGCCAAGAACATCGTTCTTTCCGGGTATGTACAACTTTCCATAGCGATGGACTTGTTCATCCTAGAGCCTATCATCTATAATTTGTCCATGAAATCATTATGTTAAGAGATTCTTGATTGGTTCTTTTTGTTGTTCATTCTTTAACAATGGAGGTTCTTCAGTTTTTTTAGTTGAGGATGTTGAGTATGAGTTATAATTTGGGATGGAGGTTGTATGGGTTTTGGATGATTTTGTGTGGGGTTTGTAAATCAAAAAGAGTTTAGAACAAATCATTTGATTCAAGATGAGTTAGCACCAAAAAATTGAGAAGAAAAATTCGTTAGATTTCTGAGTACCAGGGTGGGGCGGCAAGCCACCATAGCGCCAGAACTACTGTTCAGTAGTTTAAGACCTGGTGCATTGCTCCAGGAGTGCGCCCCAAACACTTTCCAGTAGTTTTTGGGCTGGCTCCTTGTGCCACTCAATGCGCCAGGTACTTTTCTTTTCTATCCTTCATTCCGTATGTGTTCTTTCAAATTGTGTCTATGTTCTCTTCTTAATATGAACTCTTAAAGTTTTCATTAATCCTTGAGATATCCTACATGTCCAAATCACATGTCTTAATTTGCATTTCAAGTTGAAGTAAAATTAAGATGAAAGTTCAAAGAGGTCTTTTGAGTCGAATTGAGAATTCTTTTGTAATCAACTAGAGTTTTGAACTAAGTCTTGAGAAAGTAAATATGAGAAATGAGAAGATTTACATTGATGTTTGAGAAATGATATAAGGGAACTAAATATTTCCATTAGTAATATGTTTACATTTAAAGGAGAGAAACTCTGATTCTAAATGAGTTTATGAGTTCAGAGACATTTCAGAGCATTACCTCTTTTAAGGGGATCTTTTGAGTAATTACCTCAAAATGAGAAAGAGTTATGTTTTATACATTTGAGCATGAGTTTATATATTATTGGGAGTATTATTGAGCACCGATATGGGGATGAGTTCAGACAACTCACATTCTTCATAAACCATGTAGACAACATGGGTAAGTGATCATAATTTTTAGACGACTCCTTATTACTTTTAATCATAGCTTAGTGGATCTTCTTAGTTGAGGTGTTCTATACCCCAGCAAGGTATATGATAGTTTTGGCAGCGTGGAAGAGATAATGTATCATCACGTAGCTCATAGTGATGGTTGTCAGTTAGAGAATCTCCCAAATTAGAGTAAAGAGTATGTTCTTGTATTTTAATATATTTGAGTTTATATCTACTATTTTAAAAGCTTTAAATATTGCATCTCTTATTATTGCTTTCATATTGGAGTTGAGTTGAGGTGACTATGGTATTCCCATGTTATTAGTTCACTTATCTATGTTTCTGTTTCCTCTTACATGCTCGTACACTCAATGTACTGATGTCATTCGACCTACATATTATTATGATGCAGAT
>JAJONZ010009883.1:0-26654 GCA_029582445.1 Solanum paucissectum
AGTGAGTTCTCTAATGTCTTAATGAATGATGAATGAATGTACTCCTAATGAAGCTAATGAAGAATGTTGACTTAAATGCTTAATGAAATGATGCATGCTTTACTTGGATTGTATTATGAGTTACATTCCTTGTCGTGACTTATGAAATGATTATGTTCCTTATGCATGAGTATTGTCTAAATGTGAAAAGGAAGAATGGTAAGTTCACTTTTGGTGGCCTTAATATGGTAATTAGTGTGGATGGTAGTATGGGACGCTATTCATACATTGCACAAAGTATAGCTTGGGGTTACTTAAGGTGAAAGCTTAATGTGATGAAATGGCTTATATGTTGATTATGTTCTAATGTGATGAAATGGCTTATATGTTGATTATGTTCTAATGTGATGAAATGGCTTATATGTTGATTATTCTTGTATCTTATGCCTCTTGTACTAATGTACATGATGTTTCAAAAGAATTGGCATAATGCATGGATTTGACCAAAATGTCCTTTTTAAGCATGATTTTTGCATGGTCATCATACTTAGTACAGTAAATGTACTAACCCATATTTCTTCTGTTTTTGTACAAAGTGTAGGGTTTGGACTTGATGTTCTATTCTTGGAACATAGATTTCTAAGGTGCAAGGAGTTGAAGATTGGGTGAGTCCTCATAATTTCGAGGACAAAACCCACCATATCCCTTTATGTCTTTTATTATTATGTCTAGAGCTTTTGTATGGGTTGCATCTCAAAGTTTTGAGTCTTATGGTTCTAGATGGTTTGAGACAAAGTATGGAAAAGACTTCCGCTTGCTTTTATGAAAAATGACTTTGGTTGTAAAGAAAATTTTTAAATTCCGCATTATTTTCCTATGCTCTTATGTTCATGAATGCTATGAGGCTTGTATGAGACCTTTCGGGGTCAAGTACATCATGTTACGTCTATGGGTACTCCTGGGTCATGACAGGAGATGAGGTTCGAGTGGAGGAAGTGGCTGCTGCTGAGTCCGAGGCTGAGACCAATGAGGAGTAGCTGGGTGTTAATGAGGAGGCTTCTTATGAGGGCCTTACGGAGATTGAGGAGGCCATGGTCGAGTCAGTTGTGCAGATCTCTTTGGCAGACACTCCCTTGGCTGACCGTAGTGGTGCTAGTGTTGTTGCTGCTACACCGGGCACTGATGCCCCGATAAATGGAGCGACTGCGTAGACAGGACTTTTCTTCACCTCCCTCTCTGTCATCTTTATAGATTTCTAGATATTTTTATTGCATTTGAGGACAAATTGTTTTTTTTTTGTGGTGGGGTGAGGTATTTCCATACCTACCTCTTGTGTTTTTTATTGTTGTTTATATATTGAGATTTTGTGCTGTAAATCTGTTTTGCCACTATTTTGTGGATGATTGAGCTTGTGGCTCCTTGTTGTAATTGTAAATGATTTTTTACCCTTTTGAAAAAATTTGCCACCTCTTGATTGTGTTTAATTGTGGTTGTTCTTGTGTAAATTTGAGTATCGGTCATGATCAATATCGATGACTTGAATAGTGCTCTTAATAGAACAAATATGAATGTGCGGCTACGATGAGGCCAAATGAAATTGCATAGGCAATATGTGAACTCTTTGCATCTCGTTGTGACTAGCCAATTATTGAATTGAGTCTCTTGTGATGAATATTGCACAGTAGAGAAAGTGTGGAGTCTTATTTGATATTGGTCCCAATGCCATGTGTGATGAGCTTACCGTGAACCTTGTGTGATGACACCTAGAATTTGTCATGTTGGTCCGGTTGACTAAGTGATGCAAACTCTTGAAATGATCTTAGGCAACAATTTTGAAGAGTGTAATAATTTGACATTATACCTCTTTTGTGGCCAACCTTGTGAGTGTGTGAACCTTGCTCGAACCCCCTTTGAGCCTTATCCTTTTCTTGAAAGAAACTTGATACAATTGTGACCCTCTCTTTAGCCATTCACCCATAATCCTCATGAAATGTTGTTTGTTTGAATAGACAACTTAGGCCAAAAGCCTAAGTTGGGGGTGTGGTGAAAAGAGAAGGTAAATCAAGAAATGCAAAAGAATCCCCCTTGATCCATGGTTTTGAGAAAGATGGAGCCCTCCATATAAAAAAAAGAGAAAAAGAAAAGAAGAATGAAAAAGAAAAAAAATGAAAAAGTTGTGGAATATATTTGTGGAAGTGCAAAAGAAATAGGGTGTCTGGTATTCCATGAAAAGTGAATAATGGGGTAAATTTCGAGCATGAATGAGAATGTTGAAGAAACAGAAAGAAAGTGTTGTTCATACCATATTTCATAAGGATAGCAGCCACTGAACCTAAATGACCATACATTTGCACTCAGCCCCGTTACAAACCATGAAAGGACCTTTTCGATCTTGAGTGAGCTGAATCGAATGTTGGTTGGAAAATAAGGGCAAACCTATGGGTGAAGTCATGCATGTGTTCATCTTTGTGAGTGTGAGAGTTGTATGTGATTCCGGAACTATAACTTGTTGAACAATTGTGTGAATATGGAATCATTCTTTGTGTAAGGGCATTTGAGTACCTTTGTTGAGCATGAACTTGCATTTGAAGCAAGTATTGTGAACTTGAGAATCTTTGATAATGGTGAGTCACAACTTGAATCTTTGAGTGCACAATTGATCCTTGCATGAGTAAGTTGAGTCTTGTTGTGTGCAGTCATGATTGAGTCTTGTGTAGCACTGTTTGATACATTCTTTGTGAACTGCTGAACTTGAGTTTAACTTGAGGACAAGCAAAAGTTTAAGTTGGGGGTGTTGATGAGTCCTAGATTTGGACTCATTTAGGGCTTTAGTTGTATAGGTTTAGTGTCCTCAAATGCTTATTTTGTGCCAATAATTGATGTAAAATCCTTGATTTCCAGGTATTTGGATTGAGGAACAAAGCAAGGACTCTAATTTGCAAAAAGGAACAAAGCTGAAAGAAAGAAGAAAAGAGAGCCTGGAGATCGCCAAGTCCATTTGGCGAGTCGCCGATTGGCCATTTGACTACCTAAAGTTCTAGTGTACCAAGCCCTGAAGGAAAGAACCAAGTTGGCAAGAGAAAGGAGCAGTCGGCGGATCGCCGAGTGGTTCCGCGATGAAGTGTTGGATCGCCCAAAGTTACAGGCCTGGAGGATGTTGAAGGCCAAGGCAAAAAGGCGATGGAAGTGACCAAAGAGAGGATTATCGAGCTGATCGGGGAGCCTGACTTACTGCGCCGAATGACCCTTCACAGCATATTCTTGGCGACTATAAATATGTTTTTTAACATTTAGTTTAGTTTCGAATTTTATAATGTTTACCGGGGAACACCATAATTTCAGAGTTTTTGAACTATGAGACAATTTTTCCTTAACTTTGAAGAATTGAAGTTTTTCACTTTTGAGAAATTGGAAGTGGGTCTTTGAGATTCTTCAATTTGGACCTTTGTACAGAGAAATTAATCTTACCTAGTTGATGGAAACTAAGTTTGATAACGCTTTTTATCTTTTTATGATGTCTAGCTAAAACCTCAATTCTTGGGGTGTGATTATGTGATTATGGGCTGATTTAGTTTATGGGTATTGCTAATTATTAGTTTAAATGTTGTTTAGAAGTGATTTCAATTTAAGAATTGTAGTTGCCAATGCAGTTCTACCCTTGTGTTTTGGGCTTGCTCGAGAGAGAGGTTTTAAAACTAAGATTATTGATTGATGGTCTGTGGGTGTTGGGTTGTCATGGGTTCAGCTCGAGAGAGTGAATCCTAAACCCTTTTCCACACATTCAGTTCGAGAGAGTGAATGGACTAAGGCGTAGGTTGTTCTTATATTGTATGTTTGTCGATATTCGAGAGAAATCGACCTGATTTGGGGTAAATTGTTCGAGAGAAAGTTTACCTCATCTATAGTCTAACTTAATCACTACTATCTAGCTATTTTATAATAGTTGCAATTACCCATTTGTCTAGATTAGCCTATAATCGAATCACATCCCAAGAACCTATCTCATTATTGTTATTTCGCATTATTTGTTGTTGTTGTAGTCTATAATTAAAACCAAAACCTCTTTATTTGATATTCGTGTCACCTCCTGATTTGAATGATGTTTTTATTCGATAATGTCTATTCCTATGACTGATTTGACCATATTCACACTTTACTATTGAATCTTAAACACGTACCGCTCCCTATGGGATTTGACCCCAACTCATTTAGTTAGGTTATATACTGATTAATGATCGTTGACGCTTAGAACTGGATTAAGTGTCTTTGATAGCATTATTCAATCACTTGGGCATAAAACAAATAAATCGAAACAATTCTCTAACTCTTGAGAAGTTTAATAATTTTGGAAAAAATGTATTCAGAAGCATATATCTACATCACAAGAGAAATTGTTAACAAAAACAAATGAATTTAGACAACAATAAAAATTAAACTAATACATACTTCAATTGACATTATTACAAGTCATATAAACTTTTCTTCGTAGAAAAATACTTAAATATTATGAAATAGTAAATCAGCAAAACCAAAGGGCAATGTTTATATAGTAATAACTATTTTAAAGCAAACTTCTTGACAATATTGATCACATAAGTAGCATTGATAAATAAAGTCATTCTTTTGTCTTGAGCATCAAAAACAAACCGTGACAAATTCTCTAACTCTTGAGAAGTTTAATAATTTTTGAATAAGATATTCAGAAGAATATATCTACATCACAAGAGAAATTGTTAAAAAAAACAAATGAATTTAGACTACATCATGTTAACTTCATATATTGGAACATTACATACTTATGTATATACAAAGCAAAAAAATGATTATTATATCATCATAATTATTTTCCTCAAGTACTCGAGGTTAAGGAATATACCCTCTTAGGATAGAACAATTTACTTCATCAGAATAGTGGTACCTCATATTCCGCTAAACTTCGAACCCACTCAACGACAATAAATCACACGAAATGTTTTTAAAATGCAAGAAGAAGAAGAGTAGAAAATTAAAAAAAAAAATGTGTTTGAAAAATTAGAGGAAACCCCTCTATTTATAGTCAACAAAGGGTAGTATGAACAAGTGTTTTTTGTGTCTTATCTTAAAAGTCGTGACCTTTCCGAGAAGTCACAACTCTTTGGAAAAGTCATAACTCTTTGGAAAAGTAACAACTCAATGGAAAAGTCACAACTCATCAAAAACTTACGACCCTTTGAAAAAAGTCACAACTTATCAGAAAAGTCACAACTCATCAAAAAAGTCACAACCTAAGTTAGGGATATTATAGTAATTTAACATACAAGTTAGGAGTTCATGCTTTTAAGGTAACTAGTTTTTTGACACGTGCATTGCACGTGATTATCAATTCCAAAAATATATGTTATAGTAAATACTATTGATTATTTAAGCAAAAATTTGAATAATTAACTTAGTACAAAATAATATTGCAAATTCTTTTGTGAATGTTCAATGTGGATCATCATATATATCTCATATTCACGCGAACCTATGAAGATGGTCAATGAAAAATTTTATTAATTAAATGTAATAATGTTTATATTTATTTTAATTTGATGAGGTTCAATCATGTAATTAGTTGTATCTGACTAATATTACCTTGTAGACGATATTTGTTGTGTATATAAAAATTAAACTAATACAAACTTCAATAGGCGTTATTACAAGTCATATGAACTTTTCTTCGTCTAAAATACTGAAATATTAAGAAACAGTAAATAAGTAAAACAAAAGGGCAATGTTTATATAGTATTAACTATTTTGAAGAAAACTTTCTGACAATCTAAATCACATAAGTAGCATTGATAAAAAAAAAGTTATTCTTTTGTCTTGAGCATAAAAAACAAAACAAATCGTGAGAATTCTCTAAATTTTAGAAAAAGATATTCAGAAGCATATATCTACATCACAAGAGAAATTGTTAACAAAAACAAATGAATTTAGACTACATCATGTTAACTTCATATTTTGGATGACATACTAATGTATATATTAAGAAAAAAAAAATTATGATATCATCAAAATTATTTTAATAAAGTACTTGAGGTTATAGAATATACCCTCTTAGGATAGAACGATTTACTTCATCAGAATAGTGGTACCTCATATTTCGCTAAACTTTTAACTCACTCAACGAAAATAAATCACATAAAAATTTAAAATACAACAAGAAGAAGAGTAGCAGATTAAAAATAATTGTGGTTGAAAAATGAGATGAAGACCCTTTATTTATAGTCAACAAAGGGTAGTATGAACAAATGCTTTTGTGTCTTATATGAAAAGTTATGACCTTTCCGAGAAAACACAACCCTTTGAAAAAGTCACAACTTATTGAAAAAGTCACAATTCTTTGGAAAAGTCACAACTCATCGAAAATTCACAATCCTTTGAGAAAAGTCACAACTTATCGGAAAAGTCACAACTTATATGAACAAATATTTTTGTGTCTTATCTGAAAAGTCATGACATTTCCGAGAAATCACAACCCTTTGGAAATGTCACAACTTATTGGAAAAGTCACAACTCATCGAAAAATCACAACCCTTTTAGAAAAGTCACAACTCATCGAAAAAGTCACAACCTAAGTTAGGGATATTATAGTAATTTAATATTCAAGTTAGGAGTTCATACTTTTAAGGTAATACAGATATAGATTATATATATTATAAGTAAGAACTCCAACAATACAATAATAACTAAGTAATGCACTATGAGTGAGGGAGGAGAAAGTATATTTAAGAGGTGTAACTAAGAGATTTTAAGAGTGACTAACTTTCAGTATTAATCATAAGAAAGTTTACTGTCACTATTCATAAGAACTTATATTTTATTATTCATTTATAATTGTTTACTTAATTTTTTTATTTAATAATATTCATAATATTTTTAAAAATAGTGTAGTACATGGTTTGATATGCACGTGCGTCAAAACTAGTATTATATTAAAAGTGGGCCTCAAAGTTAAAAGATGGATTACAATTTTCCCCTTGTTATAAATTAAAATTATATAAAATATCTATTTATTTAATAATAATAATAATAATAATAATAATTTACATTTTAATTTAAATTAATAATTCCAAAAATCTATACATACATTACTAACTCTTCCTCTTCAGATAACTTTTTCCATAATTATGATTTATGTGGATAATGTGGGATCATATTAATTCAAGATGAATTTTCCGCTTTTTTCTTCAATTTCTGCTTCTTTATAGTTTCCATAAGTTTGTCCCCTTTTTTAATTAATATTATTTTTATTACTTCTTAGCTTCCATCTGTTAAAAGAACTTTTCATATCCTTTTACCTTCTATAAAATCAATAGGTTTAGACTTGGGTTCCTTGTCAAATTATTATATGCTTTCTTCTTTAAATACTCAATATTCTCCATACTTTGTGCACAAATGTATATTTTTTCATATTAGTTTCTTCAATTAAATTTTCTTTAAATTAAGTAAATATATAACCTATTTTATTTAAGCTATGTAGAAATTTACTTTGCTCACGTTTGCTCATTGTTGATCATTGTTTGAGCTTACACTCTTCAGAATTTGTTTCATATTATGTTTATTTTTCTTGGTCATCTTTTGAAATTCTCTCATCTGCTCAATCATTTATTTTTATATATTATTTATTAAAAATATACTAATTACCATAGAATGCACGTGTGTTGCACGTGTTTGAGAACTATTAACTAATACATATGTTAATTATACATAGGTTGAAATACCACCAAATAAGAATTTTTCTCTAATAACTCCTCACAAACAACCCCCAAGAGGCATCTAGTG
This sequence comes from Solanum paucissectum, assembly GCA_029582445.1. NCBI lineage: Eukaryota > Viridiplantae > Streptophyta > Magnoliopsida > Solanales > Solanaceae > Solanum > Solanum paucissectum. The sequence continues at coordinate 7,786 of JAJONZ010009883.1, forward strand.
AGACTTTCTATATGTGGGTCGGGTACTTCGGGGTTCTCCCGCAACATCTAGGGGTCGCTTTGGTAGCTAGTAAAGAGACAAATTATTCATGTATTTCTTTATAAGTTATACAATGTGTGATAGCTAGTTAGAGAGTATATTATTCATGTATAAAATGAATACGACATTTAATGTGCAATTTAGAAATTTGCATAATTAATACTTGTACAAGTTATGAAGAAATTTGTATATTATTTTATGTAGATTAGGGGATGGAACAAAAGTGCCAGTTTGGATTAGCTTATTTTTAGGTGTTTTTGACTTTTAAACACTTTTTTAGTTTTGGAGGTGTTTGAAATGGTTAAAAAGTGCTTTCAAGCACTCACTTTTAGGCCAAGAAAATTTACAAATAAGTCAAAAGTAAGGTATCATCTATTTATGACTTTTAGCTTTGGACTTATAAGTTATTTTCTACAAGTCTATCCAAACAGGCCCTAATACATGCCTAACTAATAATAATTATTCTGTTGTTTTTTAGTTGTTATGTTGCATTTTTCTAGAGTCAATTTGACTAAATTTAAAAGTTAAATTAGATTCCATTAATTTAATATTTTAAAATGAAGATTTTGATATGAAAATACTATAAATTGTATGTTTTTTTCATATCAATATCATGAAAAATACATATTAAAATGCTTGAGTTTAAAAAAGGAAATTATAACAACTAAAAAGTTATGAAGAAAATAGATTACTAATAACTAACATAATTGAAATGGTCTTACCAAACAATCCTGGGTTTGAATTAAAGGGAACATTAAGGTGTCAAAATAAAGGGCGGTCACATAAGTCTTAATTATTGAGTGTAGGTGATAATTGTGTGATTAATGATTAAGGATTGTGGAGTTTCTCTCAAGTTTATAAGTTGGCAGTTTGGTACACTGAATTAAATGAGGGGTAAAGGGTAAATGATTAAAACCTAATTTAACCAATTTTGGTGGGAACCAAAATTGGAGGGAAGCCACCAGCGAGCTATACCAAAAGGGGGGGGAATAAAACATTTTCCCCCGCCTCCCCCGTATTCCACTTCTTATTCTTCTTCTGCTTCGTTCTTGCTTGCTTGCTTGCCTTTCTTCCCGTTCTCTTCATCTTCTTCTTCTTCTTTTCGTACATTGTTAGTCTTGGCTGCTAGTCCTTGAGCTTTCTTCTTCTTCTTTTCATCTTTTTGAATCAGATTTAGCTAATCTAATTAGTGGACCAGATTTCCTTCTGTATAAATTGGAATTACTTCATAAGTGATTGGGTTCACATACCATTGTTTTGGTAATTAAAATTAACAGTTCTTTGAAATCATTCATCATCATTTGGGTAGCCGCAATTTTTTCAATAATTTACATTCGCGTTTCCAAGAGCTGGGTATATATGTTGCAATAGGTAACTATTGGATCAAATTATAGTCTTATGTAGCAACAAAAAGTTATTTCAATCACAACAGAATAGTTATATGTTGCAATATATACTTATATATTTTGTCACAACATGTAATTTATGTTTTGCAATAGAATAGTTATATATAACAACATATGACTTACATTTCGCAACAGAATAGTCATATGTTGCGACATATAACTTACACATGTTGCCACATGTGATTTATTTGTCACAACATATCAGTTATATGTAGCAACATATAACTTACATGTTGCCACAGAATAGTCATATGTTGCAACATATGACTTATACATTTTGTCATAACATGTGATTTATATTTCGCAACAGAAAATTATAAGTAATAACATATGACTTACATTTCACAACAGAATAGTCATATGTTGCGATATATAAATTATACATGTTGCCACAAATTATTCATTTGTCACAACATATCAGTTATATGTAGCAACATATCAGTTATATGTAGCAACATATAACTTACATGTTGCCACAGAATAGTCATATATTGCAACATATGATTTATACATTTTGTCATAACATGTGATTTATGTTTCGCAACAGAAAATTATATGTACTAACATATGACTTACATTTCACAACAGAATAGTCATATGTTGCGACATATAAATTACACATGTTGGCACAAATGATTTATTTGTCACAACATATCAGTTATATGTAGCAATATATGACTTACATGTCGCCACAGAATAGTCATATGTTGTATTACACATTTCTTCATTAGTACTAATTATTTTTTTAGTTAATTTCTTCAGGTACAATAAATGGAGGGATTATTTGTAGGTATTGATTATCGTGGTGAATGGGTCGATAAAAAAAATCGATACATTCGACATTGGAAGAATGGTAAGAAATGGGGAGGGTCGGTATGGATGATTGTCGAAAGAAATATTTTGTATGATGATTTTGTGAATTTAGTCATGCAAAAATATGGATATAATTGTCAACTAAAAGATCTTGTCATGAGTTACATTCCCCATTTTTTTTATAATGAGAAGATCTTACCTTTTAAAATAACTGATCAGCCTAGTTTGCTTGTTTATTTGCACTTTTATTTCACTAGAGGCGTATAGAGCTGGTAAACTCTACAAATAGATTTGTTCCTTCGATTGAAAAAGACATATCAAAGTATGTCAACGCGGGCAACAAATTGTTGGCTCATCAAATCGCTAACTACAAGTTCAGTGTCAATGTCATGGTGATGTTGCTACGATGGATCTACAAAGAAGAACTTGTACTTGTAGAATTTTTTACTTGGACAAAATACCTTGTCCACATGCCATGGCAGCGCTTCGAGCCCAATATGGTGCCGATTTTGGAAATCAGATTTATGAGTACTGCTCTCCATATTATTCAGTGGAAAAATACATAATGGCATATTGTGAGGAAATTCACCCGGTGCCACCTGAAAATTCTTGGATTATCCTTTGGGTATCATAGAGAGAGAAATATCTCCTCCATATGTTGATCCAAACAAACCTGGAAGAAGGAGATATAAGAGACGTCGTGGAGTTGGTGAATCATTTCCAACAAGAAAAAATAAGTGTTTCGTATATAGGGACTTTGGCCACAAAAGAACTACATACCCAAATCGAAATGCTCCATAAGTGTTGTTGAATTTTAATGAATGTTCTTTTTTATTTAAGGATGATGTTCCCTATCTTTTTTTATCTTAATTTGAATCAACTTACATTATGTAATTTATATAAATAAAATGTGTGATTTATTTTGAACTGATGCATCTGTTACAGCATATGCCAATTATGTCTTGCTACTTACAACAGAATATTGCATATGTTCCAACATATGTCAATTATGTGTTACAAGTACAACAGAATAACGCATTTGTTCCAATATATATCAATTATGTGTTAGATCTTACAACATAATATTGCATATGCTCCAATATATGTCAATTATGTGTTACAAGTACATTAGAAAATGCATTTGTTCCAACATATTTCTAATAAATAATTACGTGTAAGGTGTGTGAACCATCAATCAATCATTACTGTAATTGGAACAACTTTCAAGAAAAAAACTAATTACGACTCTTCATATTTTACCCTTTTTTCAAAAAAATAAGTACTTTCATTTGAAAAGTCAAAAGTTGTGTCTCTTCTCTTCTCTTCGTCTTCAGAAGTTGCAACTTTTCACACATTCTTGGCATTATATAAGAACACAACAACAGAAGGTCCTTTCATTTGATTTTCTCCAAGATGGAAAGGAAGAATAAAATGACTAGGAGTATAAAAAACTACATTGAATCCCTTCCGAGGGAACTACTAATTGATATCGTTGAAATGATTGTTTCCTACTCCCTCAAAGTTTTAATGAGGGTTAAATTAAGGTATGTATGTATGTATTAATCAATTTTCGCTCTTTAATTTGATTTCCTAACCATTTGATTTGATTTCTCAGTTCCAGGGTCCTCAATCAAGTCGTTAATGAACCTTCTGTATATCAAAAGGTAACATTGGTCAACTTTCCTTATCGTAGATGGTCGATAGTTCAAGAAGCCATTTCTTTCCTGGAAATGTGCAGAGAATCGGGGAATTTAGAAGCCTTATATAGAAAAGGCGTGGTAATTTTTAATGTTTTTCGTATGTATTCACGTTTTTATCAATGTATTTTGCCTTTTAAATGTGTTATTTCTTCTATAGTTTGATTTTTTTAGTCGTAACGATCTAACTGCATTGGGAATGATTAATCAAAAAACAAACGGTGCCACATTGGTGCATCCTATGTGCATGCCATAATTTCAATCTTCAATGCCGGTGAATCCATGAGAGAAGGTTTAATGTTCATTGCCAACATTAAAAAAATGGAGCCACTAAAAGTCAGAAGATGTGGACATCATTTGCGAAATATTTTAGGTGGAATGTGGGTGTCAGAACCTCATTTATTGGGAGGAAGACCCATTTGTTGCACTATTCATCAATTTGAGCAAATCAGTCGCAGGAATGGTTGGCCCATGGGAAGCGACAATGAAGTTGATATTCGTTGTGAATTATGTAGTTGTGATTTAGAACTAGATTATGTAGTTAAATTTATGTCTTATACCACTGTGTGGTATTAATTAAATTGTCATATGTGGCAACATATGTACATAACTTGCAAATTCATGGTAAAAAAGGTTGTCTTTTTGTGTTTTGTACTGATTTTTGAATTTGTTCTTTAAAAAATATTTAATCTAAAAATATTTATGTATTTTCATAGTGTTCTCATTTTGACCATACTTGATATGTCATCTGTGGCAACATATTCATGTTCTGTTGGATAAAATGTTGAATTAAAGTATTTGCATTTGAAAAGTCAAAATTGCCTCTTCGTCTTCAGAAGTTGCAACTTTTCACATTCACTACATTGGGATTATATAAGAAGAACACAACTTAGGCCCTTTTATTTAATTTTCTTCAAAATGGGAAGTAAGAAGAATAAATCTTCAAAAATGGCTAGGAGTAAAAAAAACTACATTGAATTCCTTCCGAGGAACTACAAATTGAAATCGTTGAAATGATTGCTTCCGACTCCTTCTAAGATTTAATGAGGGTTAAATTAAGGTATGTATGTATTAATCAATTTTCGCTCTTTAATTTAATTTCCTAACCATTTGATTTAAATTCTCAGTTTCAGGGTCCTCAATCAAGTCGCTAATGAACCTTTTGTATATCAAAAGGTAACATTTGTCGACTTTATTGAATATATATGGCCGTGTAAGCCTTGGCCAATTTTTCAAAAATGTGCTTTTTTTCTGGAAATGTGCAGAACATCGGGGAATTTAGAAGGCTTATACAGAAAAAATGTGGTAATTTTTAATGTTCTTCGCATGTATTCACGTTTTTATCAATGTATTCTGCCTTTTAAATATGTTATTTCTTTTTTAGGTTGATTATTTCCACCATAGCGATCCAAATGGATTGGGAATGCTTAAACAAGCAACAGACGAAGGTGACATTGGTGCATCCTATGTGCTTGCCATAATTTCAATCTTCAAGGGCGGTGAATCCATGAGAGAAGACTTAATGTTCATTGCCAAAATGAGAAAAACAGAATTACTAAAACTCAGAAGATGTCAACAGAAGTTGCGATATATTTTATTTGAAAGGGTGCTAAGACCTCATTTGTTGGGAGAAAGACCAATTTGTTGCACCGTTCATCAATTATATCACTTTCATTGTGAACTATGTAGTTGTGATTTAGAAATAGATGAAGTAGTTAAATTTTTATATAAATTAATTTTTCATGTGTGGGAACATATATACATTTCTTGCAAACTCATGGGGAAAAAGGTGAGATTTTTTGTGTTTTGTACTGATTTTTGAATTTATTCTTTATAAAATGTTTAATCTAAAAAAAATTGACATTTTTCCATTGCTAAATCGCTCGATTTATCGATTAAGTCATCCTTGAAGTGTCATATGTGGCAACATATGCACATTTTGTTGGAAAAATTGCAACAGACATGTCATATGTGGCAACATATGTATATCATAAAATGATCTTTTATGGGTTAATTCAATTAAATTGTCACCTAATTTAACATGTAACACTAATATATAGTCCTACTACATGTCTAAGTACAAAATTATGGTTTAATACAACAACCTTCATCAATTCTATCAATTATTTTTACAAATACTATCATCTCACTAATTCATCATACAATGACCAAGTAACTCCATATGATAGTTATATAACACCCTTGTAAATCATTGTTCCAAGTGTTATAGCATATTTTTATTGCTTAATTATGGTCCAAAGTACTAAAATTTGGTCCAATTTGATATTTTTACATTCCTAAATCACTTAATTTATCGATTAAGTCATCCTTGAAGTGTCATATATGGCAACATATGCATGTTATGTTGGAAAAATTGCAACAGACATGTCATATGTGGCAACTAGGGGTGTACAAGTCAAACCGTAAAGTCAAATCAAACCGACGAATCAAATCAAACCGAAAAAAAAAATTGATTTATGGTTTGGTTTGATTGGTTTGGCGGTTGAAAAAAAAACCCGACAACTCTTAGTTTGGTTTGGTATTAAAAGTAAAAATGACAAACTGAACCAAACCAAACCGACATAATATATATATATATATATATATATATATATATATAATTTTATTTTATTTATAGATACAAAAATTATTTATAATACTTTATTGATATATTTTAGTTAGTTTATAGTTTTCAATGTTTATATATTTTATTTCAAATTTGGGCTTGTAAAATTTTGTAATGTATATATATATATATTATTTTATTTATAGATAAAACATATTATTTATAATCTACTTTGTTAATATATTTTTAATTAGTTTATAATTTTCAATGTTTATATATTTTATTTCAAATTTGGGCTTGTAAAATTTGTACATATTTTATTTTGTATTAAGATCAAAAGTTACAATTATATTGTTACAGTTTTTCAAATTCGAAGTTAACAATTTCTTTGTAAATATTTTGTTTTGTATTCAGTTTGCATCTAGCCTTTAATCTTATTAATTTAACATAATGAACGTTGATATTTCAAAAAAAAAAATTGTACTCATGTGAATTTTACCGTCTTTTTGAAAATTTCTATTCATTTAATATTTTTTAAGTTTAGCTTATCACACAGGTAAGTGAAAATATATTTGATCTCTTTTTCAAATACCGTTAAAAACCAAATTTATGTGGTTTGATTTGGTTTTTAGATTTAATAAACCGACATAATTGGTTTAGATTATTTTTAATGAAAAAACAAATCAAACCGACCTATGTCTAATGGCAACATATGTATATCATAAAATGGTCTTTTGAAGGTTAATTCAATTAAATTGTCACCTAATTCAACATGTAAAACTAATATATAGTCCTACAACATATCTAAGTACAAAATTATGGTCTAATACAACAACCTTCATCAATTCTATCAATTATTTTGACAAATACTATCATTCCACTAGTTCATCATACAATGACCAAGTAACTCCATATGATCGTTATATAACACCCTTGTAAATCGTTGTTCCAAGTATTATAGCATATTTTTATTGCTTAATTATGGTCCAAAGTACTAAAATTTGGTCTAATTTGACATTTTTCAATTCCTAAATCGCTTAATTTATCGATTAAGCCATCCTTGAAGTGTCATATGTGGCAACATATGCACGTTCTATTGGGAAAATTGCAACAGACATGTCATATGTGGCAACATATGTATATCATAAAATGGCTTTTTGGAGGTTAATTCAATTAAATTGTCACCTAATTCAACATGTAACACTAATATATAGTCCTACGACATGTCAAAGTACAAAATTATGGTCTAATACAATAACCTTCATCAATTCTATCAATTATTTTTACAAATATAGTTCATCATACAATGACTAAGTAACTCCATATGATAGTTATATAACACCTTTGTAAATCGTTGTCCCAAATGTTATAGCATATTTTTATTGCTTAATTATGGTCCAAAGTACTAAAATTTGATCCAATTTGACATTTTTTCATTCCTAAATCGCTCAATTTATCGATTAAGCCATCCTTAAAGTGTCATATGTGGCAACATATGCACGTTCTATTGGAAAAATTACAACAGGCATGTCATATGTGGCAACATATGTATATCATAAAATGGTCTTTTGGAGGTTAATTCAATTAAATTGTCACTTAATTCAACATGTAACACTTATATATAGTCCTACAACATGTCTAAGTACAAAATTATGATTTAATACAACACCCTTCATTCAATTCTATCAATTATTTTTACAAATAATATCATCCCACTAGTTCATCATACAATGACCAAGTAACTCCATATGATATTTATATAACATCCTTGTATAAATCGTTGTTCCAAGTGTTATAGCATATTTTTATTGCTTAATTATGGTCCAAAGTACTGAAATTTGGTCTAATTTGACATTTTTCCATTGCTAAATCGCTCAAATTATCGATTAACAGATCCTTGAAGTGTCATATGTGGCAACATATGCTCGTTCTGTTGGAAAAATTGTTGAATTTTCCAGCCAAAATCGCAACAGGCATGTCATATGTGGCAACATATGTATTCATAAAATGGTCTTTTTGGGGTTAATTCAATTATATTGTCACCCAATTCAACATATAATGTAAAGGAATATTCTAGAATACTCCACTAACACACACTCCACTCACTCTCACTCATTATAAAAGGGTTAATTAGGGTTCCCTTAATTCACAAAAAAAAAGCACTCATTTTTTATTTTCTTTCCTTTATTCTTTCTCCTCTCCTCCTTTCACGCTCAAATTTCCCTAAGAAGATGTTACCACCTTGGACAAATTTAAGTCTCTGCATGCTCTTGTTGTGGGTGATCAACGTAATTATGTTGTTCTCAGTTAATATGATGTCTTTTTCAAGTGTGTACTCAGTGCATGGGTGATGGTCGTTGTTTGTTTTTGTCGAATCTTGTCTAATGGAGGGTAGCTTCATCATTTGGTAAGTCTTCTTACTTTATATATAACATCCTGTCTAATATAACAGTGTATATGGGGTAGCTAACTATGGTTGTTTGTTTTTCTGTAGGTGGTCTTGTGACATAGTGCATGGGTAGCTCTGATCCACCACCCTTCAAGAAAGAATGGTAATGCCCCACCAGGTTTAATCGCTCAATGTTGACTCCAGATCCTTTTTTGTTGGCTGAAGTAGTAGTATAGGGCTAGAGCATTTCAGATGTAAATTTTATTATTTTTGTTGGCGTTAATGCCTTGTAAATATGGATATGTAGCCTAGCCTAGCCATGCATGTCCACTATATCAACTTTCAATGGGCTAGAGCATTTCAGATGTAAATTTTGTTGTTTTTGTTGGCGTTAATATTTTGTAAATATGGATATGTAGCCTAGCCTAGCCTTGCATGTCACTATATCAACTATCAATGGCATGTTTATGTTTATGTTTAATGTTTCCCAAGTTTATGTGCTTGAATTCCTCTCTAATGAATGAGTTTTGTTTGTTTTTGTTACTTTTGATATAATGTCAAATGCAGTATTGAATCGAATTTATAATGATGAAAATGATCCCATGTTGGGTGTGAAAATCTGTTGCAAACATGGAGACTTACTTTCAATGCAAACTTCATGGTCGAAGGACAATTCAGGTCGAAGATTTTGGTCTTGTCCACGCTATCGTGTATGTACATTTCTACATCTTAGTCTGGAGACTTCTCTTTATTTTATTTTATTTTCATTTAAATTTCTTTGTGGTGTGTATTTTAGGAGAATGCATGCAACTTCTTTAGATGGAGAGATAGTGAAGATGTTGATGTACGATCCAAGTTCGTTATTCTGAGATTGGCGAACAGAATTAATGAGTTGGAAATTGATGATGAAAGTCATATTAAAAGAAGTAATAAATGGGTGATGAAGTAGAAGAAGAAGACCAAATGTTGTAACAACTGGAAGCTAATCTTCGTGTTGTTTGTTGTGGTTTTTTTTCTATTTTTAAGCATTACCAATGTTGTGGAAATAAATAAACGTAGTTTCGCACTCCTGTTCCAATATTTTTACTTGTTCTTAACACAACATATGAGTCGAATATTGCTACAGATGACCCACATGTTGCTACATATGAGACTATGTTGCTACAGATGTCTTATTTGTTGCTACAGATCACCCATCTTTAGTAACATGTGACTCAAATATTGCTATAAATAACCCATATGTTGCTACGTATGAGACTATGTTGCTACAGATGTCTTATCTGTTGCTACAAATTAGTCAAATGTTGCTACATATCACCCATCTTTAGTAACATGTGACTCAAATATTGCTACAGATGACACATATGTTTCTATATATGAGACATATGTTGCTACAAATGACTTATATGTTGTTACAAATGAATCAAATGTTGCTACATATCACCCTTAGCAACGTTTGACCATTTAAGACATATATTGCTACATATGAGACATATGTTGCTACAGATGACCCATATGTTGCTACAAATGACTTATATATTGCTACAAATGAGTCAAATGTAACAACATTTGATTAAGTACTTGCTCTCAATATAACATCACATATTATGTACTTGCTCTCAATATAAGATAAAATAACATAAGTGATAAAATAAAACATTGTCTTTAATTAAAAACACATTGTCAAGGCTCCAAGCTCTTAGATACTATCCCAGCAGCCCAAATCCATTGCATTCGACCAACTGCATTGTCACACAATAAGGTTTGGGGAGGTTGAATTGCTTTCCTAGTAATCAAATGCTCAATAAATGCAAGTGAATATGACTCGCACGCGGCTTTGGATTCATTTGTTACCATGGGTTCCAATCGACCTTCAAATTCCTATGGTTCATTGAGGAACTTATCTGGCAAATGCTTCATTATTCAACTTTGCTTCAATAATTTTGGCAGCAACTCGAAGACAGGTTGTATGAATGTCAAAAACTTGGCATGCTCCATACCCATCAGTTGGCAGTCATAAACATTCATGCGACCCTCGTGCAAGAGGATCTCAAGAGTCACAAAATGAGTTGTGTTCAGGTTCATGACTGTCAAAAGCCTTTTTGCACCAATCCAATCCATGCCTCCAGGATATGGTCTAATACCCCTGACATAGTTAATCATATCTTCATCCCATTCAAACTCATTAATTAACTGTGTAAAGCTTCACCACCAACTATTGTTGCCTCCTCGCTCATTTTGTCATATCTTTGTTTGAAGTTGGAATAGAAATTGAGATCCAGGATCCTATCTGTAGAATCATAGTACTTAGGGTATCTCACATGCCTCTCCCGCATGAGGGTAAGGATTTCATCAATATACTGAACTAAAAAATAATATTAAAGAGTAAAGAAGAGTAATCATTAAAAAGATAAAACAAACGAACATTATAAATTGAAGGTACTAGTAGAGAAAAATTACCCAGTCTTCCCACCAAATTTTCATGCTTGTCATGGTCCTGAAATCTTCTCCACTAAAAACATGCATGCCGTATTGTGCACTCAGTTCCTTTCCTCTCATCAGTTCTATCAGTTTGTTCTTTTGAGCAATAGGCACACGCTTATAAATATTCACATGCTTGAACTCCAGCACTTCCTTTCCTACGACCATTGGTAATTCTCCAAAGATCTTCTTCTTTAAATTTTGTATTGCCTTGATAAAGGGTTTTTTAGCCCTCTTGGCCTATGGAGTATATAGATGCCGAACATTCTTTGATGGAATGACCTTGACCCCCCTCGTGTTTTTAAATTCATTGACAGCCTGACTCAATGTTTGAAAATACTTGATAGAATCTTCATCTTCTTTCTTGCACTTCTCATAGAGAAAGCCAGAGCATCTTCTACAAGAGGTAGTCCCTTGGTCTTGTCCAGCATCAGCACTAATATCACCACCAACATCAACACCAGCACCAGCATCAATACCACCACCATCAAAAACAACTAATTCATTATCAACTCTGTCTCTTTTGATGGTTCTTGCTCCAGCCAATTCCATTTTAACTCTATCCACAACTGGATCAAATAAGGGTTCAACCAACCCTAGAGTAATTAGATATGACATTTTCAATTCCTTTTCTGTTGGGATAAGTCATAGATGCAAAACATAAAATTATAAAAAATGAGTCATCCATAGAAATATTTGGGTCAGATGTTGCCACAGATGTGTCATATGTTGCTATAGATGGGTGATATATTGACACATATGGGCATTTGTACCAACATTTGTGTCACATGTTGCAACATATGGATCATTTGTAGCAATATATGAGTCATCTACAAAATATTTGTGTCGCATGCTGCAACAGATGGATCATTTATAGCAACATATGGATCATATGTAGCAACATATGAGTCATCTATAGCAACATTTGGGTCACATGTTGCTACAAATTAGTGATATGTTGCAACATATATGGGTGTAATATAATAATAACTTATTGCATCATGAGAAGGGTTATAAAGATCTGCAGGATTTTTGACCATTTTTGTTTTTGCTCTCAACCATCTCAATATTCTTGGAGATGAGATCTCTTCTTCTGCAGTTACTTGATGCCTCAAATGAGGAATGCCTTCAAATGCCCAAGCCTATAAAAGAGGAAAACATGTCACAAATCAAATGTTCAATTATTCAATATAATATAAAAAGATTAAGAACATTTATGTTTACTATGAAAGCCCATGGAAAGCCAAATAAGTTATTGGTCTTTTGTCCTAAATCTTTCAACAAGTATTTGACAGTTAATTCAAAGTTGTCATGACCCTAAGAATAGTTGTTGAAAGCCTCAATATCCTGAGATAAATTCACCCATTTAAGGGATATGTTGTTGTTGACATCTTTGGCCAAAAGTACATTATATACAAATCAAAGTAAGCACAATGACTCCTTGTACTTCTTTGATGTATCCTCGTCATTCAACAAATATATTAAATCGGGATTTTTGAAGCTTGTGCCAACAAAGGACACCAAGTCCTGCTTCTCAGTCAAGTTGACTGTCTTGTTTCTTCTTTTTCTCATTTCTTTCGTCTCTGTGGTTCTTTTTTTACTATGAATTCAGGGATTGGCTCAGAAGGAGGATGGAATTTTAACCCTGAAACTATGGCAAACTCTATTCTGCCAAAGAAGAGTGGCATGCCACAATAATTAATCAAAACCTCATCATTCTTTTCAGGATTCTGATAAATGAACCTTCTTTTCAAAAGTTCATAGACCATGGTCATTTGAAAACGTGCATTATTTTTCTCTGGCAAATCAGGAAAATGACCAAAACAACTATTCCTAAAAAAAACTTCCAAACCCTTCTGCTTGAGAGTGATCCTGAAGGTGTGGAAAGATTTTCTCATGGCTGACCTCATAATGCTATCACCAGTAGCATTAGGCTGCAAATGCACAGGAAAAGTGTGTGCATTGATAGTTTTGATCCCATCATCATCCTCAACTTCATTTTTTTCTTGTTCTTCTTCCTCAACTTCTTTTTGTTTTCCTTTGTTTTCCTCAACTTCATTTATTTTTTTTTCTTCTTCCTCAACTACTTCTTTATTTTTTCCTTCTTCTTCCTCAACTACTTATTTATTTTTTCCTTCTTCTTCCTCAACTTCTTTTTATTTTCCTTTATCTTCCTCAACTTCTTTTTTATTTCCTTCTTCTTCCTCATCTTCTTTTTTTCCTTCTTCTTTATCAACTTCTGCTGCTCTTTCTCCATCATCATCAACTTCATTTTATTTTCTTTTTCTCTTTCTTCATATTCTTTTTGAGAAAATTATGGTTCTACTTGAGAAGAAGAAACTGCTTCAGATGCAAGTTCTTCTAAAAGAGTGGTAGTCGAATTTTCATTCTTCCTCCTATAAATTTTAGTCCTAGGCCTCTTCTGGATCTTTGTGTCAGTTGTTTCATTTGTTAATACAATCTTTCTTTTGACATGAGGCATTATATTTATATCTGCAACCACAAAATCAAATATTTCTTAACAAAAATAACAACAACCAAACACAAACACAACACAAACAACAAAACAACACCCAAATACGATTTAATACCACAAATAAAGCAACCAACAAATCACAAAACCCTAAACCCTAACCAACCAACTACAAATTGAAGCTTTTTGAAATTTCAAAAGGAATAACAACCAACCAAACCAAACCAAACATCCTTACAAATAAATAAGCGATAAACCACTAAAAACGTACTGATTTACTACCAGTAAAAGTATTTCAAACCCCTAATTAAATTATACCTGAGAATATCGATGATAAATTAAGAATGAAGAGGGCATCAACGACTTCTTGTAGAAAATATCGCAACAGATTACACTTATGTGGTAGAGAATATCGCAACAACAGATGGATGGATCTGTGAAGAAGAAAGAATAATGGAGAAAATAAGAGCTCTAACAGATGAAAGCAAGAAGGAAGAAGGAATAGGAAACAAAACAAAAATTGGGAATATGAATCATCCTTTTATAGAGGAGAGAGGGAAAAAAGGACGATTGTTCTGCCTTTTGAATTTTTTTATAATTTTGACAGTATAATGTTACAACATATGACAATTCAAAGGGACATATGTTGCCACATATAACCTTACTGTTGGGTCCCGTGCAAATAATTTTATGGTTTTTTTACCACAAATGCTACATATGTTGCCACATATCACCTTCCTGTTGGGGCACATGCAGATAATTATGTGGTCTTTTTTACCACAAATGTTACATATGTTGCCACATATGACCTTCCTGTTGGGGTACATGCAGATAATTATGTGGCTTTTTTAACACAAATGTTACATATGTTGCCACATATGACCTTCCTGTTGGGGCACATGCAGATAATTCTATGGTTTTTTTTACCACAAATGTTACATATTAATATTAATATTATCAACAAAAATGAACACTTCACCAATTATTTTTTACAACATATCAACAAAAAGGTAATTCACAATGGTATACATAACCATCAAAACTATATCTAATCAATGGTGGTAACCACAACATTTTCATCTATGAACTTTATTTTTTTAGGTCTAGGATTCTGTGGGTCTTCATTGTTACTAACATAGCCACTCTAAGCCTTTAAAATCCCATAATTCCATAGGAGTGAAGCATATCTCAAGAGAAGGGATTGAGAAATAATTTCATCAGATGGTATTTATAGTCCATCACTCAAAAACTCAGCATATGCATCAACAAAAATTCCACAATCACTGCATGGTATATCATCAATTAGAAAATATAATAAACCTAATATTAACATCACATTTCGATAGTGGTAAGACTAAAAAAAATAATGTTATACTACTTACAGACTATTGCTTGCTTATTGGGCAATACCAATAACATGTATGACTTCGAATGGGTGAGATTTGTTCTTGCCCTGGTAAGATTCAAGAACTGACCAGTTGGTTCGGTCTTTTTGCTTAAAATATCCGCTGGATTCAAGGTACTTTGGCAACATAGTAGACACCTTTTGAATCTCGGTGCACAATTTTATGTTAGTCCTAGATGAGGACATCGAATTATACACCTTTATGCGTCATTCCTTCAATACAACAACGGCCAAGACCCAATGAAACTCCCCATTACAATTTACAGGGACATAAACCTCATATGTGAGGTGTCAAGGCAGTCCAGCAGGTATACCAAACCCTTTGATAGTGCCAACAATTTTATTCTCATATTCAGTAACAACACTGACATTGTCAATGCATGTTTTAAAAAAACAATTAGTAGTGGTTTATCGATATTTAGAATGACTCTGTTGCTTCGACTTCTTCCGCAAATAGTATAAAATGACATCCACATACTGCACAGATGCATCAACAAGTGTATTTATGTATCAATTTATTTGTATGTATTCATGTCTTAGTCAAAAGATAAAAATGGGCATGGATTTACCTCATCAGTGCAACACTTATTGGGTTGAGATATTACGTAGAACCAATTCTTTGGAAATGCAACTACAAAATCAAGTTGTTTGAACTCAAGATCCGAGCAATTGGCTAAGTAGTGATTGTCCTTGTCTCTTCTACAATTGTGTAATCATTATAAATAATTATTTAGTGGACAACAAGAAGAAATACTAATAATAGTTGAACGACTTTACTTTTTTGCATGATGCTTGTAAAGACCCTCGTTTATCCATTGCGAGAAGGATGACATTAGTTCAGTTGGACCCTCGCCGCCAATGTTAAAACCTTCAAATGGATATTGTTGCTTCACATCACAACTGACGACTTCAACTTTCTTCTCTTTCTTTTTCTCTTTCTTTTTCACTTTCTCCTTCTCCTTCTTCTTCTCTTGCTCCTTCTCCTTCTCCCCCTCCTCCTTCTCATGCTCCTTCTCCTTCTCCCCCTCCTCCTTCTCTTTCTCCTTCTCCCTGCCTTTTGGATTTGAGTGTGATACTGGAGCAATAGTCATTGACTTTTTTCTTTTAATAATTATAGATAGTGATTGAGAAATAGATTTTTTCAACCTCCTACACTTTAAAGGCTGTGAAATCTTCTTGGATGTATGTACATCAATATTATAAGTCATTTTCTTAATAATATCAGTGAGTTCTTTAACACGACTAATAAAATAATCATGTTGCTGCTCACATTCTTCGCATAGACAAAAAGAGCATTTGATGTTAGAAGAGGAAGCAACACCAATAAAAAATTGAGTTGTTGTCATGGATGAAGCTTCTTGTATCATTTCATCTACAAGGTAAATAAAAAAAGGTTGAGAGTTTACAATTGATTATAAAATAATAATGGGTAGCAATTTATACTTATGTTGACACAGATGGATATTATGTTGCCACATATGTACCTTCTGTTGCCACGAATGAATCTTCTGTGGTCACAGATGAATCTTCATGTGCCACAGATTAATCTTTTGTTACTACATATGACCATTTTGTTGCCCTAACACATAGGTGATATGTTTCAACATATGACAACTCTGTTGGAATACATACCAACATATCACTAAAATGTAGCAACATACGACACATCTTTCAACAAATGAAATATATGTTGAACAACTGAACAAGACTATGTTTCTAAAATTATATGAATAAAATGGTCACAAAAAGAACAACAAAAAATGAATTTTCACTGAATGTTAACAATACATATACATTTCCTCAAAATTAGGGTTTTTTTGGGTTTGTTGATTTTCTTTCAAAAGCAATAAATAATGGGAAAAAGGATAAATTTACCCCCGAACTTTGATAAATGGTACGTCTATGCCATCCGTTATACTTTGTGTCCACATAAGCCCCTGTCGTCCAATTATCGGTACACACATGCCCCTCTCACTAACGGCCCTCTCATTTTGTACACGTGTCTTAATCCTAATCAACTACCCATTTGATCATTCTTTTTAACCCATAAACTAACAACCCACCCCATAAACCCAATACTCACTCAATTCCCTCTAAAATATCCAAGTCAATTAAAAGACCCAAATCTTCCAGGTCTTGTTCCTCTCTCACAAAACCCTAGCCACCGCGTAGATTTCATAGTTTTTGTGGTCAATTCATCGTGTGTTCGTCAAAGGTACCCAAATATCCTAAGTCACTTTCGTATCTCTAATATATTGTTTTCTGTTTTCGATTTGCATTCATATGTAGTAAAGAAATGTGTTGTTGCGTAGTGCTTTTCAGTTGTTTCTTTAGTTATTGTGTAAAATGTGCTTTTTATAGTGAAAATGAAGTTCACTTTCTAGGGTTTCACTTATCCGAAAAATGAAGTTCGTTTCTAGGGTTTCACTTTAGAGTATTTTTATGTTGTTTGTTAGACTTTCGTGCAACTTTTTGTTAAAGAAATGTTTTTTTGTTTGTATTTAGATTTGTTGGTTTGGTAAAGTCATTTTCTGTTCCTTTAGTTTCAAATTCCCCTGACTTTATTCCTTTACTTTGTCTTCATGCCTACTTTATTCCATTACTTTGTCTTCATGCCTTTATGTTGTAGGTCCATAAGAAACAATACTTGTTTAATTTTTAATTGTTAATTACTAACTGTGGACCACTTGTTTAATTGTTAATTACTAACTAATTCCTAATGTGACTGACTTACTATCTAATGTGATTTACTTACTATGTTATTGTGATTTACTATCTTATGCTTACACTTATGACTGACTTACTTAACTGACTTATACTAACTGACTTACACTTGTGACTGACTTACTTAACTAACTTATACTTACTTAACTGACTTATACTAATGACTAATTAACCTACTTAATGTGACTTACTATGTTAATGCCTTATGCACTTACTTAACTGACTTATACTTACTTAACTGACTTATACTAATGACTAATTAACTTACTTAATGTGACTCAATGTGACTACTAAACTATGTCAATGCCTTATGCTTACACTTGTGACTGACTTACTTAACTGACTTATACTAATGTGACTGACTTATACTTATGACTAATTAACTTACTTAATGTGACTTACTATGTCAATGCCTTATGCTTACACTTGTGACTGACTTACTTAACTGACTTATACTAATGACTAATTAACTTACTTAATGTGACTTAATGTGACTACTAAACTATCTCAATGCCTTATGCTTACACTTGTGACTGACTTACTTAACTGACTTATACTAATGTGACTGACTTATACTAATGACTAATTAACTTACTTAATGTGACTTAATGTGACTTACTATGTCAATGCCTTATGCTTACACTTGTGGCTGACTTACTTAACTGATTTATACTAATGACTAATTAACTTACTTAATGTGACTACTAAACTATGTCAATGCCTTATGCTTACACTAGTGACTGACGTACTTAACTCACTACTAAAAATTTGTCAAAAAAAGACGGCCAAAAGCAACGGACTGCGTCGCTTTTTTGGTCAAAATTGACGGAAAAGCGACGCAGTCAGTTCCGTCGCTTTTTAGTTCGACGCTTTTCA